>NC_061167.1:954894-1029894 GCF_022113875.1 Hydra vulgaris | reverse complement strand
ATGTTTTTCATTGTATATTACTATTTGTATTAAAAATTGACTTTAGAAATATTGCAAGTGCAGAGTTCAACATACTATTTTGTTTTATTTGCAAATTCAATATACATTATAACCAAGTTTAGTCACGTTTAATAATATTTTGCGATATTTTCTCCAGCGCATTTTAGCGTTGATTAAAGTTATATTTCAACCTTTACTCGACGTCTTTGAGTCACGTTAAATCGACGTTTTACCCAACGTTACAAATCCTTGCAAAATCAACTGCAAACTAACAACGTTAAAGTAACGCTTTTCAAGTAACGTTTTTTCAACGTTAAGTTGCGGCGCCTATGCAACGCTTTTTAAGTAACGCTTTTTCAACGTTTAGTTGAGACATTTTTATAACGTCTTTTAGTAACGTTTTTTCAACGTTACGCTACAACGTTTAATTAACGTCTCTTTAACAACGTTACATATCTTTGCAAAATCGATTACTTTGTCAACGTTTCCGCAACATCTTTTGCGACCGGTTTTCAACGTTGATTCAACGCTGACATGTTTGCTGGGAAGAGTCTTCTACCAGTCTTGTTCTAAGTACACCAAAGAAAATATGCACACGTTCATCAGCAAATGTTTTGTTAACAACAATTACTCCACATTCATTTCCGAATTAGCAAAAACAAATCATCGTTATGGATCAGCTAATTATTGGAAATTTATGTTCGAGCAGTCGCAGATGATTATGAAAGAAAGTTATTAAAAAAGTTTAATTCTAGAAGATATACCAGGTTTGATTACAGTAAACAAGGTAAAGCCAAAAGACATGAATAAAACAAAAAATATACGTGTCACAAACATACATGGGTCAATGGAAGCCCAAAACATCATTGAACAGGTTGAGTTGATTGAAATTAGAAAAAGGAAAAAAAAAGATCAAAAGGAGAAAAAAAAGCAAAAAAAAGATAAAGAAAAAGAACAATTTTATAAATCTTTTGGAAGTTCTCTTTCAGTAACTTGCAACACTAATTAGTGGTTGCTTGCAGCCTTGTTGGAAGCGAAGATGTTAAAAAAACAAAAACAAAAAAAAAAAAACAATGTAAATTAAAATGTGTTTGCAATGGCATTTGTGAAGTAAAGAGTTTTAAAGAGTGCCCAGTCTGCCACAAGATAAAGAAATCAGCATGCAGCAAAATTTCTTGTCGAGTTGATGGAATGAAGCCAATAATGATTAAACTAGCCACATCAACCAAATGCTAAATATAAAGGCAATTTAAATGACGTGGAAAGTGATAACATTAATTGGGGAAATGTTTTATGTTGACTTGAAATGTAACTTATTGATTCTGGAAAGAAATTTTGGCTTTGTGTCTCAATGTTTGTATTACTCTTTGTACCCCTTAAAAACTACAAGCATCTCTACTGCTAGTAAAAAGTTTATTTTATCAATCAGAGAGGGATATTGTGAAAACTTTTTTTATTTGTAGCAACAATATAGTTATCTAAAAAAAAAGGAATTGCAATCTTATTTTCAAATTGATGCTAACCCATGCCAAAAACTGTGTTTTTTTAGTTAAAAATTAATTTATTTTTCATTTTTAAATTGTTTTTTTTTGCATGTTATTAATAAGAAAATAGTCAAACTTGTATTTTATTGTAGAGAGTCTTTATATGGAGTCTCAAAACAAATAATATTATGCGTTAAAGCTCATACAGTGCTTGACAAGAACATAAATTATGACTTTGTAGTTTTTAAGGTGTTTGTGTTTTTAAGGTGTACCTACCTGTATATACTTTACACATATTTAAATACACATATATACTTTAGGGAAGGGAGGTATAAAATTTGACATCATATATAAAGGGAGTTTTGCCAAAAATTGACAGAGTTTGACAAAGAAGGGAGGGGGTTTAAAAATTGAGAAAAATTACAGCCATCAATTAGGGACAGCCCCTTTTACTAAATTGGAAAGTTTTTCAATTTTCTTTGAACGTTCTATAAATACCAAGAGCTACGCTTAACTTGGACATTCCTCAAGTCGTGCTTTTTATCTGTTCCCATTAAGAGTCCAACTTAACAGGATTTAAGTGTATATATATATATGTATGTATGTACGAACGTATGTATGTACGAACGTATGTATGTATGTATGTATGTATGTATGTATGTATGTATGTATGTATGTATGTATGTATGTATGTATGTATGTATGTATGTATGTATGTATGTATGTATGTATGTATGTATATATATATATATATATATATATATATATATATATATATATATATATACGTTAGATATATTTGTATAAACACTTGAAGAACCATTTAACAACATTTTTTTATAATTTTATTATTTATTATTTAAATTGTTAACAGTTAATATCTTAAATATATCGTAACATAAAATATTTTGCGTATTTTTCGTAATTGCACATTCCGGAATACTCCTTCTGTAAGGAGCTATTTCGTAAGTATTCTTACAAAATGATTTATTTCGCAAGTTTTCTTTTGCAATGCTTTATTACGAAATTTTATTTTTTTTATTTTCGTTTAATGCGTTATAGTCTGGACGCTACGTGTTACTTTTTCTTGGAAATGAAGTGGACATTACAAAAACTACTTAAATAGTTTAACATTGATATCTTGAATGAGAAAAACTTTACGTGCTTTTCTGAAAGTGCTTAAAGGGTCACATTTGGGTCCTTAATTGGTACTGATGAATTCATTTTGACATTTTTTCAAAAAATCAAACTAAATAAAACATATTTTCGTCAAAAGTTAGATAAACTCTTGAGAAAATCTTATAATAAATAACAAAATCTTGGAAAAAACTTACGTGTCTTTCTGAAAGTGCTTAAAGAGTCAAACTTGAGGCATTATTTGGTACTGATGACGTCACGTCATCATGGTCTAATTTTTTTATCAAACTAAAAAATATATATTTAGGTCAAACGTTAGATAATCCTTGAGAAAACCTTATAATAAATAATAAAATCTTTAGAAAAACTTAAGAGCAATTCTAATAGACTTTAAAGGGTCAAATTCATGCCTTTTCTTGGTACTGATGACGTCACGCTAATAACTTTTTCAAATTTCGCGAAAAAAAAATTTAGTGAACCAATTTTTAAAAGGGAAAAATCGAATCAGTTGAATAATATTTTGTTTAGATGTTGTCCCAATCATTTGTGTTTTCACAAGACGAACAATTGCGTACAACTCAATCCATGCAATCAACCCGGGTTTCACATTTTGACTTTTTACACGAACAGGAATTAACTGCAAAACATCTTCTGGAGCAGGTCTAATTAGCATCAATTTAACCTCAAGTTGATTGCCAATTTCTCGCCATCTATATCCATTGGGTTTTGGAATATTGAGGTTTGCCTCCACTGATTGTTTGACAATTGCTGTTTGATACGAAACTCTCTTGCAATGACACATAAGAGCATCCCTAGTTGGCAGAAACTTTTAAGGTTTTGTAGCTTCTTTCTTGGCAATAAACTTAAGGTATCTTCCTTCGTTTGTATCACTGCATTATATTTTTTATAACTGACATATAAACTTTTCGATTTGGTCAAAATGGGTTACATCAAAGGTATAAGAGTCCTCAACCTTGGAAAAATTGACTTGTAATCTTCAGACTGTCTCATTAGTTTAAGGAACTTTGACTTACCAATCCCGTAAAATGCACTTGTATAATTGTTCCCGCTAAATGCATGAAGAGCAAGAAGAGCTTTACAACAATCAGTACCTAAATGACTTATAAACTTAACTTTGAGGCAGTAAAATTTATATTAAGAGTCCACCTTTCAGTAGAGACGCCAATATCCACAAATAATTCTATTTGAAGTTGGTTTTGAAAGTACAAAGCGTAAATAGCAATATCTATGTCAACCATGTGAATGCAAACGGTTTCAAAACCAATAGATGCATTAAATATAGGCAGTTTAAATTATGTTTTTTTTTAAAGACAAAACCTCGCTGCGAATCTTTTATGCGACATGATGAATAAGTTGTTCAATCGGTTTTGGATTATTCTTTTTTTCTAAGTTCTTAATCTTTTTTTAAAAAAATTTAACGATTTTCCCCTTCTCAATAGTATTGTTGCATAGGAAAGAATACCCTATTTTGGTGACCGCAACTGAACAGACCCGCAAGTTCTGCAACTACAGCATTCTGCAAAGTCCTTTTATCTAGAATCTTTGCTCTATCTGTGCAGTTTTCCTCCTAAAATTCAAATAGCTTACTTGTTTGAGTAATCTCTAAATTGTCTAATATGTGTTCTGTCTCATAGTCGAAAGCAAACGCATACTTGCATCTTCTGTTAAAATAAAAGGAACTTTTTGGGGTCTTGTATAGTCAAGGTAACAAGATCGATGATAATATAAATCTAAGGAAACTATGTTTGCCCAATATACTATCTGGGTTTTCAGCTTTACTTAAGCGTTTTCTTTTAAAAAGTTTACGGACGTAAAAAAGACGTTTTTAAACGTCTTATACTCGTTTTGGACCTCTATTGAACGTTCAAAAGACGTCTTTTTTAGGTCCGGTGCCCATTGGGTGTAAGTGTTTTATATCCCTTCCTATATTTATTAGTCTTTTTGCAATAGCAAATGCAACACTTTTCATGCGCAATAATTTTTCATGAAACAAAAGAATTATTTTAATTTTGAAATAATACATAAAACATAAAAAAAAACGTTCAAAACTGAGGGCAATATTCTTTGCTTCGCATTTCACACTCAAAGGTTTTTTAATTTACCTGATCTATCTCTTTTCCGAGCTGAGATTCTGCGCTTAAATGAGGATGCATTATCCACGCCTACACTCTCGTTGACTTTTTCTGCTCTATTTTTCCGATGTTATAAAATGTTTAATGTTTTTATATTCACGTACTTATCGTAACATCTTTGATGAAATAAGAAAGTTGTTGGGCACGTATCATCCGGTCCGTATCCAGCATTATTTGGTCTTCGAGATTTTTGACCATATAAAATTTAAACCCCCCTCATATAAAATTAAACCCCTCCCTCATATAAAATTTAAAACCCCTAAAATTTAAACCCTTTCTTTTACGGCGAGAAAAGAGGGGCGGCTAAATTGAGCAAGTTATCAGATTACTATTATTTTTTTCATATCGATAAAAGCAATCATTTATCTAAAAAATCATATATTCTAAAAAAAAATGGCTAAAAATTTTACACCATCCCAAGTGAAAGATTTATTGGATATGGACGAAAACACTTAACTTAAAATATTTAACGAACGCTTTCAAAAGGTAGAAAACGACTTTTTAATAATAAAGGAAGAAAATAAGTATTTAAAAAAAGAACTAGAGCAAATTAATTCCACTATTCAATTCCTAAGCGACAAATACGAAACAATGAAAGAAACATTAAACAATAATAAAAATAAAATATCCCCTCAAGACAATTTTAAACAAAAAGCAACAAATCTTGAAAACGAATATCCTAAAGACAAGATGGCATAGTTAGAGGACAGAAGTCGTCGTAACAACCTTCGGTTTGAAGGAATCGAGGAAACTGAAGGAAAAACGTGGAAAAATAGTGAGGAGAAAGTGAAAAAGCTAATAAAAGAAAAACTAAATATAAACGAAGAATTACATATAGAACGTGCGCACAGAACCGGGAGGAAAGAAGACAACGACGGTAAAATAATAATAAGAAGAACTATAGTAGTTAAATTTCTAGATCGTGATCGTGAAACTATACTAGATAACTACAAAAAGCTGAAATTATGGAACGAAAAGATGTATATCAATGAAGATTTTAGTGAGAGAACAATCAACATTCGCAAACAACTATTCATTAAAGCCAAAGAAATACGTTCATCAGTAATTTTACCAAAGTTGTTTATAATAAATTAATCACCAAGTCTTTCGAATAGACTATCTGATTATCAAAATAACAAAAACAAAAAAAAAGGGTTTTATATATATATATATATGTAATATGTTCACATGTGTGCGTACATATATACCAGTGTATAAAAAAACCCTCAAATATTTCCAAAATAACAAAAACATACAAAATGGATTCAACTTATCGGAATGATTTTGAAAAAATATCAAATTTTTTTCAAATAAATACTTTTAATTTAGACAATGAATCTGATCCAGATATTAATTATTTTAATGAGATTAATGGATCAAAATTCGAATGCTCTTACTTTTATCCAGATAAAATTAAAAGCACATTTAAAAATAATGATAATCGTGATTATTTTAATATAATCCACATTAATATCTTTTTTTTTTGCGCTTTGTCTTCGAGTCGATAAAACGTGTTTTTGTTTTAGGGTAAGTTATCAGAAATTTTTATTTTTCTCCGTATTTTTTATCTTTCTTTTCCACTTATTATTTTTTTTTCTAACCTTTACTTCTTTCTTTTCTTATTGTTTTATCTTATTAACTTATTAATTACTTTTCTACTTAAATTTTATAATAATATATTAAAATATTATAATAATATAGTAACTATATTCGTGTCTAAAATAAATCTTTGTTGTACTTCGCATTACTATAGTTTATATTATTCTTAATATACCTATACTTATTTCCGATTAGACATATCTTTATTTATATATTATTATTATATAAATAGTTATAACCAAGATTTTATTTACGCTTCAATTCGCTACTATTTTTACAGAATTTTATAGTTTTTTTTTTTTTTTTTTTTTTTTTTTCCTCTTCGCTAAAGTTATAAGTTGCGTTTGCACCTGTTTTTTATTTTACTGTATGTTTGTTTTCTGTATAATTTTCAAAACATCTAGCTTTATTTTTGCGCTCCGATAAAAACTAATTACCAATTTTAGCTAATATCAAATAAATATAATTATACTAATAATATTAATAAATAAATATATATTCGTATATATAATATATATATATATATATATATATATTATATATATATATATATATATATATATATATATATATATATATATATATATATATATATATATATATATATATATCAGTATTTGATATACACGATACGATACATACACGACAATACTTTTTAACTAAACTACACTTGAAAGTAAAATCATGACAAATTTAACGGCTCAGCAAGAAAAACAGATAAAAAAGATGTTAGATGGCGTAATAAAAATTTTCGAGGATGAAATAAAAAACTTAAAATCCGAGGTTGCGGAATGTGTTAAAGAAAACAAGCAACTAAAAAGTATAATTGCAGAAATGGAAAAATCAAAAGAAGTCAATTCTGATACAAGTGGAACTTCGTGGTCAAAAGTTGTATCAGGGGCTGCCAAAAAAACAAATGACCAACTATCTCTTCTTTTTGAAACCACAAAGGAACGTAAAGACCAAGAACGGAGAGAAACAAACGTTATCATCTATGGACTAGAAGCAACCCAATGTTCTTCTGAAACGAAAAAACTAGAAAATGATAAATCGCAAGTATATAATTTACTTAGTGCTATCGAATGCGATAGAACAAAAGTGAGATCTATTCGCCGTCTTAAATCCAAAGGAACTATCGATCCTTTGCTTATCGAGCTTGAAGACGTTAATAACAAAAATATGGTTCTTAAAGCATCAATTAAATTAAGAAAAATCAAAAAAGATGAAAATGTGTATATAAATCGCGATCTAACAGCAAGTCAAAGATTCATTCTAAAAAATAAATTAATAGAACGAAACGAAAAAAATGCGTTAAGAAGTGAACAAGAAAAAATTAAATTTCATTACGGTATTAGAAATGACAATCTCACTCGAATTTTTCACAAATAGCCACTAGCAACCACTAATTTAGCAACGTCATCAAAAGTATCTCCCCCGAAAAAGAAAAATATTGACTATACTCGAATAAAATCTCAATTTATTCAAGATCCACTTCTCAACATAAACAAACTGAACACTTCTTACTTTGATTCGGCTAAAGCCGCTATTTTCCTTAAAAGATGTGAATTATATTTTTCTAATCAATTCTCACTATTTCATTTAAATATTCGTAGTATTACTAAAAACTTCGACGAACTAAAAGTCCTACTAGATAATCTTAACTTTAACTTTAGCTTAATTTGTTTAACGGAAAGCTGGATTTTAGATACAACATTTAATCAAAATTCTAAATTTATATTGCCAAACTACAAAGCCATTAGTTTTGAACCTAAGTCTTCAAAATCAGGCGGTGGTATATGTGTCTATGTGCTTGATGAATTTACTTATCAAATTAGATATGACCTGTCGTTCTCTGAGCCAGATTTTGAATCTTTCACTTTAGAAATCTACAATAAGTCATCTAAAAATATTATTGTGACAACTACATACCGACCACCAAACGGATGTTATAATAACTTTCAAAATCACTTAAGTGATTATTTTGAAACAGCATGCAAAAAAAATAAAGACCACTCATTTTTATTTCTTGGAGATTATAACGTCGACTAATTAAAATATGGTGAAAATAATAAAGTACAACAATTTACGATAGCTTTAATAAGTTTGGAATGATGCCTATAATAAATAAATCAACAAGAACAACACAACATTCTTGTTCTGCAATTGACAATATTTTCACAAATACACTCTTCCATTCCACATTTAAATCAGGTATCATCAGAAGTGACATAACCGACCATTTTCCAGTCTTTTCAATTTTCAAAAAACCAAAAGATTTACAAAAAAAGGACTGGTACTTCAAAAAAAGAATCTTTACAACCCGAGCAAAAAATATGTTTAAACTAGAGCTACCAACTGTAAATTGGAACTTTGTTTTTCTCGAAACATGTGCTAATAACAGCTATAACCTTTTCTTAGATAAATTTTTCAATTTGTACGATAAGCATTTTCCTAATAAAATAATCCGTATTAAAACTAAAGGTCTTCTTAATCCTTGGTTCACTAAAAGCCTTTTAAAGTCTTCGAAGCGAAAACAAAAGCTATATATACGCTTTATTAATTCAAAGAAAGAACGTGATAAGCATAATTACTTGGAGCACAAACGTCTATATGAAAGAACTAAAAAAATTGCCAGAACTACATACTTTAAAAACAAGCTGTTAAAACTAAAAGGTAACTGCAAAAAAACGTGGGATGCTATTAAAGAGATTCTTGGAAAACAAAAAATACACAACAAAGCCTTACCAAGCGTGATTACTGTAGACGGCACACAGATCTTTGATGTAAAATCGGTGGCAAGAAAACTTAATGAGTTTTTTGTAAATATTGGTACAAATTGAAATCAATGCTATATATAAATAACATCAATATTGAGCGCTCATTCACAAATAAATTGCTTGGTATTTTAATAGACAAAAACTTATCCTGGAGAGCTCATATAAATCATATTAGCAATACAATCTCAAGAAGTATTGGCATCTTATATAAAACCAGACGAATCTTAGACAAATCTACACTAACTCAACTATATTTTGCATTCATAAATAGTTATTTATCTTATGGCAATATTGTTTGGGGTAGTACAAATAAATCTAAACTCGACTGTCTCCTTAAACAACAGAATCATGCAGCACGCATTATTCATTTTCAAAATCGCTTCACAAATGCTAAACCCCTTCTAAAAAGCATGAGGGCACTTGATATTTATGAGTTAAATATTTTCAAAATTACACAATTTATGTTTCAACATCAGTCAAAAAAAACGCCGAAGGTTTTCGAAAATATTTTCCATAAAACATTAAACCGATACAACACGCAATCTACCGAAAGATTTAGAAAACTTTTCCGTTCATCAAAACTTACGAGCTTTGCCATTTTCTATCGTGGCCCAATGCTATGGAACCATTTTACAAGTCTGAGTGGTAAACTTAAAGAAGCCATAAACCTCTCAAAAATTTAAAAAGAACATAATCGAACTTATTGCCAATCACGATTCTTTACATGATTTTTTCTAACAATACACGATTATTTCCAATTTTTATTATCAAAGGTTACTGATGAAAAGACTTTATCTTCTTCAGGTTCTCCGGTCTTGTAACTATTATAAATAATGAAATGTACTTGTATTTAATATTTCTAAATATTTTACGGAAATAATCTTTATTTGTAAATGGTTGCTTGACAAAAATTGAAAAAAAAAAAAAAAAAAAAAAAATATCAGAAGATTAAAAAAAATTTTTGATAACTTTTTAAATATGATTTGTCAAACGGAAAATTTTTTAAACGTTATTTGCTTAACTGAAACTTGGTGGACAGAGAAAGATTTTAAATTAAACTCTAATCTCCATCTTACAGGTTTTAATACAGTCTCCTCAGAGCGTAATGTTAATAAGCGCGGAGGAGGAGTTCTTTTTTACATAAAAGAAAACTTTGCGTATAATATTCGAAGCGATATGACTGTTTCTGATGATAATATTGAGATTTTAACGGTTGAAATAATAAATAAAAAATCTAAAAATATTTTACTAAGCTGCTGTTATCGGCCACCAACCGGAAGAACTGAGTACCTAAGCAATTATCTAGTTCATAATATAATAGAAAAAACTAGCGAATAAAAGAAAAAAAAATTATATACTTGGGGATTTCAACCTTGACTGCTTCCAGTATAATGAAAAAAAATATATAACAAAGTTTTATAACCATTTATTTGAAACGGGAACAATACCCATTATAAATAAACCTACTAGAATTACAAAGTCTTCATCCTCCTTAATTGACAACGTTCTTACCAATGACTATTTCAATATTACACTCATAAAAGGTATTATAAAAACTGATGTTTCGGATCACTTTCCTTTTTTTTTCTGCTTAGGCGCTGACCACAAAACAAATACGAATGGTAAAATAACATTAAAAAAACGAATTTATAGCAACAATAACTTAAATTTATTTAAAGAGCAACTTTTACACCAAGACTGGAGCAATATAAACTTTAATGAGGATATAAATATCATCTACAAATCTTTTTTTAATATATTTTACAAAATATATGAAGCAAATTTTCCTATTCGAGAAATAGTTCTTAACGCCAAAGACATTTCTTGTCATTGGATAACTAAAGGAATAAAAAAATCATCAAAAATAAAACAAAAACTCTACATTAAATATCTTAAAAAATAAATCCGACAAACATAAAAATAACTACTCAGTTTACAAAAATCTATTTGAAAAACTCCGTAAAAATTCCAAACAAATTTACTACTCTGGCTTGCTTATAAAACACAAGCATAATTCAAGGCGGGTGTGGCAAATAATGAAAGAAATTACAAGCAACCATAAGACAAGCACAAATACGATGCCGAATGCTATAAAATTTGAAAATAAGTTAATTACCGATTCAAATGAAATTGCAGCCGAATTCAATAACTTTTTTTCGTCAATAGGACATAACATATCAAACAAAATTCCTTATGTAGACAACAACTCTGTTGATGAATTTATATCATCACCAAATTCAGCTATAACTTTTTCAAATCTAACTTATAATGAATTCGAAATTGCATTTAAATCATTAAAAAGGAATAAAGCAATAGGGCCTGATGATATAAATGGAAATATTGTAATCGACTCTTTTAATGAGATTAAAGATATCCTCTTCAAAGTCTTCAAAGCATCTATTACTCAAGGATCGTTTCCAAATAGTTTGAAAATAGCCAAAGTAACTCCAATCTTTAAAACAGGTGACCATACCAACATAACAAACTATCGTCCTATCTCAGTTCTACCGGTCTTTTCAAAAATATTTGAAAGAATAATGTATAATAGAATTTACACTTATCTTATTGATAATAAACTCCTTTATAAAAATCAATTTGGTTTTCAGAGAAACAGTTCTACTGAACACGCTATTCTCCAAGTAACACGCAGTATTGCCGATTCATTTAAGAATTCTCAATTCATACTAGGCATATTCATTGACTTGTCGAAAGTCGATGAATATGCCTGATACTGTTAATCTAATAATATCTGATACAGTTAATTTGATACTGTTAATCATCATATTTTAATAAAAAAGCTAGAGAGCTATGGTGTAAAAGATAAAACCCTAAATTCGTTCAAAAGCTATCTAAGTAACCGCAAACAATTTGTTTATAACAAAGAATCTTCATCGCAAATAATAAAAAATATAACATGCGGTGTCCCCCAAGGGTCCATACTTGGACCACTATTATTTCTGTTATACATAAATGATCTTTACAAAGCTTCTACCCTAACGACCGTAAATTTTGCAGATGATACGAATTTATTTTAGTCGCACGAAAACATAGAAATACTTTTTAATAATATGAATAATGAATTAAAAAGAATATCATATTGGTTTAGAAAAAATAAATTGTCCTTAAATACGGATAAAACAAAGTTTATACTTTTTCACCCAACCTTTAAAAAAAAGAGAATCCAAAATATCTTACCTGACCTATTCATTGACAATACAATCATAAAAAGAGAAAAGTTTACAAAATTTTTAGGTGTCATATTAGATGAAAACTTATCTTGGAGTCAGCAAATTGATAGTATTTCAATGAAAGCTGCTAAAAACATTGGAGTTCTATACAAAACTCGATATATACTAAATAAAAAGCAACTAACTCAACTATATTATTCATTGCCATATAAACTATGCCAATATTATATGGGGAAGCGCTAACAAAACCAAACTTAAATCTCTCTATCGGCATCAGAAACACGCAGCTCGCATAATTAATTTTGAAAATTGTTTTTCAAGCTCAACACCACTTCTTATAGAAATGAAAGCTTTAAATATATACGAACTAAATATTTTTAATATTTTATGTTTTATGTTTAAATGTAAAGAAAATTTATCTCCAAGTGTATTTATAAATCTCTAAAACTTCACCTTGATGAAGTATACAAGCATTTTTAATTTTTGTTTTATGAACCAGATTAAAATGATGCATTTTTTGGCTACTCGCTATTATTTAGTTTAATAATAATAACTAAATAAAAATAAAACACGTTATTTTAGCTTTATGTTTTATATTTTTCCAACAACCGTTTCTTTTAAAATGATTGCAGTTTGTTATGCAATATGCAAATATTTTGTTTTATTTATAAAAATGACTTTGCTTTTTTTCTTTTATTTATGACGGTAATTCTTTGCTTTTAAAAAGAACTTTTACCCCATTCACACTAACAAAACCAAGTTTTAATAACACTCGCTTTTAAAACGTTGTTTAGTTTAAACTTATTTTAAAAATATTTCGTGTCACACTAAAATAAATCTGATTTATTTTTACGCAACCGAATATAACTTAAATTTCGTAACTCAAGTAAAAGTATTTTTGATGATACTTCCAGTCACGTCAATTTTTAAGTAATTTTTAAAAACATTAACAAAATGAAAAATTTACGAAATAAAGAATTATTGAAAACTTTCTCATCTAAAGTTAATTTGCTCAAGTATTATAGAAGACGACGCCAGCGAAGTAATTTTCATTTGCAATTATTAAATCAAATTATCTTCAACTATATCTCAAGACCTCGGTTAGTTTGGAAAAAATCAAGATCTCAAAACTTTTATTTTGATAATATGAATAAGTATTGGACAGAATCTGACTGGGTTGCAAATATAAGAATGTCAAAAGAAGCTTTTATATACTTATGTTCAGAATTAGCAATATTTATAAAAACAAAAGACACTAATTTAAGAAAGACTGTTTCAGTTGAACAGAAAGTTGCAGTAACTGTGTATTTTTTCTCTGGATCTTCTGACATTCGAACAATAAGCAACCTTTTTGGTCTGGGTTGTTCAACAGTATGTCAATTAATTCACTTGGTAACAAATGCAATTGTTGATAACTTGCTAAAAAAATATATATCTACCTCAAGAAGCAGAGGTAAAAGAAATTATGAAACAGTTTGAAGATATGTCATTTTTTCCTCTTGTTGTGGGTGCAGTTGATGGATGTTATATGAGAATAAAAGCACCGAAAAAGAATCCAGAGGATTACATTAATCGCAAAGATTATCATTCAATTATTCTTCAAGGTTTTGTTGACTGCAGATATCTTTTCCGAGACATAATCGTTGGTTGGACAGGCAAGTCTTACGACTCTCGCGTGTTTAAAAACTTTCCTTTATACTTAGAATGCCAGCAAAAAAGTTTCCTACCAAGTAATTTCTCAAGAAGCATTGTAGAAAAAGAAATATCTCCTTTAATTTTAGGGGATTCTGCATACTCTTTGGAAGAATGGCTAATGAAACCTTATTCAGATCGCGGGAATCTTTCAAGGGAAGAAAAAAATTTCAACTTTTCACTGAGTAGATCTTGTGTAGTAGTGGAGAATGCTTTTGGTAGGCTTAAAGGAAGATTCCAATGCATTTCCAAACGCTTTGACACATCTGTTGAAAATACTGTTAAAATAGTAAGTGCATGCTGCATTCTTCATAATTTTTGTGAAATTAGCAATCACAGTTTCTCCGAAGATTGGTTGCACGGTATCGATGTTAACATGGTTAAAATAAGCATTGGGAGAAATTATTCTGTTCGAATTGAAGC
Organism: Hydra vulgaris; assembly: GCF_022113875.1. Classification (NCBI taxonomy): domain Eukaryota; kingdom Metazoa; phylum Cnidaria; class Hydrozoa; order Anthoathecata; family Hydridae; genus Hydra; species Hydra vulgaris. Next base: position 1,015,441 of record NC_061167.1, on the reverse strand, counting down.
AGAAGAAATTCGGTCAGCAATAAAACAACATATTACAAGTTGTATAAACCTTTTTAATAATAATTGAAATGCACAATTTTTCATAAAATAAGGATCTCTTTATTCAAAAAAGGTATTACCTTTTTTGAATAAAGAGATTGAATTAAGGTAATAGGAATCTAACTAAATTTAAAACCTTTCTCATAATGTTACAATATCATAATAAAAACAAATACAAACCTAATTTTAAAAACATAAACTATTGATAGCCTTGGAGGAGCTAGACAGTAATGTCAATAGACAGCAATGTATATTTGAAATGTGTACAACTTATTTGTAAAAGATGCCAAAATATACCTTTCAGTATACATACATTGCTTCTCGCAAATATATTTAAAAAAAATTTGCAAAAGTAACACAAAAAAAAAACAAAACTGTCTAGTCTTTAATAAACAGGCTATGTGGAATAAAGATAGTTAATCATTTCAAGTAAAAAACAAAGATATAAAAAAATAACTTTTTTAAGAGTTTCTAGTTGTTATATATAAATATATATATAAATAAATATAGTTATATATATATATATATATATATATATATATATATACATATATATATATATATATATATATATATATATATATATATATATATATATATATATATATATATATATATATATATATATATATATATATATATATATATATATATATATATATATATATATATATATATATATATATATATATATATATATATATATATATATATATATATATATATATATATATATATATATATATATATATACTTCTACTAGTGATGGTAACAAATGGAAACTAAATTATAATTAAATGTCTCTTTATATTCTCTGAAATTCTAACTCGTCTCGATCAAGCAACCTTTTAACATCTTTATCATTCCTTACAAGTACATTAGGAAGTTTTATTGTAGCTATATTTTGACTAAAAATAAAGTTAAATTCATCCAGAATCAATTTAGTTAACTGTTGCATAGTCATTTCCAACAATTCTGCTTCAATAAAAAACTCCTCTCCTTTTTCTTTTATTTTTAACAATGCTGAACTCTTATTTTTTTATCAGATGAATTATTTTTAGGTTCACTATCAAGAAGTATTGAAAAAAACTCTTTATCTGATTCAACTTGTGCTTTAAAAAAAAATTTCATGTTTGCATCAAGTCTTTCAAATAAAAGTTCAGAAGAATTCTTTTTTTTTTCTTGTTTTTTTAAAAAAAATGACTGTTGGAAGTTGATGTTGAATCTTCAGGGAAGTTCTTAGCTATGCAATTGACTGGGCCACAAACAGAACTTATCTTATTTTTAAAATCAATTTCAACAGGTTTAGGTAGCTCAAAAGAAGCATTTTCCAGAGTTTTTGAAAAACTTCCAGAAGAACTTGTTAAATGTGATGTAAAGGTGGTTGGTCTTTCTCTTAAAACTCCATCAATTTCATTAAAACAACAAGGCACCTTAGGTGTGGATGCTCCAGTAGCATTTCTTTTATTGTCCATATAATGTCTATATGCACAGAGCAAAGTATGTATTCTTGTTTTACAAGAATCTCCATCTCGGTCTAAGTATCCCGCTGCTTTGACATATAAAGCCACATATACATCATCCCATATTTTATTTTTTCTTGTACAGGACTTTAAACGTTCCTGAATGTTTTCTTCTGAACATTTCACTATAAGTACTTTTGTTTCGGTTTCATCCCAATGTCGTGAACTTTTAAAAACTTTTTTTTCTTGTATATCCATTTAAGTATATATATATATATATATATATATATATAATATATATATACATATATTTATATACATATATATACTACGCTTTTTCAAACTCATTTATTTGAAACAAGGATTTAAAAAGTAGTGTGAACGGAAAAACGCGTCACTAGTTTAAATAACCACGATTAAAACTGGTTTTAATTTTGGTGTGAATGGGGTATTTGGTAACATAAAAAAAAGTAAACAGTTTTTGAAAAGTAAACATTTTTTAACGAAAACAAAGAACGTGGACATTTTTTTATTATTTTTTAGATTTATTAAATTGAAATTATTTTATACTTTTAATAAAATATATAAAAAAAAAATTATAAAAATATTTATTTTTAAATAAGGGTTATGAAATTTTAGTTACAAAAATTTAGGTAATTATATTTAAAACATCTAATTTTACAAACAATTAACCCCCTGTCAATAATTTGTTAAAACTAAGTCAATGCTTTGCGGTATTGGATTTATAAACAACATGGCGGATATAAAATTCTTAAAAGTCTTTTCAATAAGCTGCATCAATTTTTGTCTCTATCTTAAGTTATAAGCACTTTCCAAGTGAGACGTAAAAAATTTTAAACTTCTTAAGTTATACGGAACAAGTCTATATAAAAATTAGAATGTCCACTCAAAATGTTTAGTTTTCCTTTTTTTTTTACATGTAGCGACCAAACTATTACGGAATGTCCATTTTCGCATGAGCAACTTCCGCAATAACAGTTGTATTACGGTAGATAAAGATGCAAAATTTTAGCAAGTTTTGTTTTTCGGCGAACAACCCTAGTTTATACTATACTATATTTTATGCTATACTATACTATATTATACTATACTATAGTTTATACTATATTATAGTATACTATACTATGTATAGTAAATTATTTAATACTTATTATTTAATAATTATTATTAATAATTGTTTAATATTTATTTAATAAAGAAATAATTTTTACTCTGTGATATTTCATCGCTGGTTCTGTTTCATGGCATATCTCCTTCATTTGTGATATAAATTAGATATTAGGCAACGGTAGGCAAAAAAGAAAGGTATGTAAAGATTTTGTACAAGCTCGAAAAAACAATTTTGACATGTAGCAGAGAAATAAAAAAATTTATCTAGAATATGAAAAAATGATCAATTTGACATAATCAAAAATATATATACCGGATTTTCGCAAATCTAGATTTCATGCCACATTTTAATTTTTACTATTACTGCGCACTGGCTATGATAGCAATTATTAAAAAGATACCATAATATTATTAAATCGGTATTTAATTAACATTGTTGAACTACTTTTAAAAAACAGATCAAAACAGTGCCTAGTGTGAGGGTCGAACTCACGACCTTCAGATTATGAGACTGACGCGCTAACCAACTGCGCCAACCAGGCTTGCGACTTGTAGAAACTATTAAATATATAAAACTGTTATAAGTACTCATAACAGTTTTATTTATTTAATCGTTTCCACAAGACGTTTTTATTTATAAAATATTAATTTATATTATAAAATATATAAAATCATGCTAGGTGTAGTTAAGGCAATTTACAAATTATTCGAATTTTTTCAAATATAATTTGTAAAAATTTTTTAAAAATTTGAAATTAGCATGATTTTATCAGGGTAATATGTCCAAAGCTTAACATGTTATAATATTTTTTGCGTAACGTATTATGTCCAAGCGTATAATGTCAGTGTATATCCGAGCTTTACATGTTATAATTTTCTTTGCTTCAGGGGCTGTCCATTAATTACGTCAACAATCTTTTGAAATTTTTTTTTTCTCCGCCTCCCCCTTGTCAACAATTTGTCAAATTTCCAGAGACCCTCCCTATAAAATTACGTCAATTTTTAATTACCCCCATCCCATATAAAGAAGCTACGCTACAAACTCAGCCTAGTTTTCCGTTATTTAAGCCATGAAACTCAATAAAAAAAAAAAAAAAAAAAAATTGTTAACATCAATTTTAATTGACCTCCCTCTCTTCCTTGTCAACAAGTGTCAAAAAAAATCAGGCCCTTCTCTCCCCTATTTCGTTGATGTAATTAATGGACAACCTGTCAGGTTTTTTTAATATTCAAAGAACTTTTTTTTATGAATAATTTTCAAAACCTTTTAACTACCCCCAATAGTAAATCTAAAGAACACCATATTGGACTCTATATATCAGTGACGGAACTTCAAAATTTGGGCCCCCCCGCAAAAGAATGTTTTTTTTGCGGAAAAGAGTTTTATAGTATAAATATTATTGAGAGTATAACTTTTTTTATATGAGGGACCCCTATAGCTGGTAGACCCCCCCGCAACGCAGGGTCCTGCGTCCAGTAGTTCCACTACTGCTATATATCCATATTTCTCATCGACGTTAATATGAACTTTAAATAGGTTAGTAAACCCGGCGCCTGCGATGAAAAGCATGATGGTTCTAGATATTGAGAAGCTTAACACATTACAGATATTAATTTTTATGTATAAGTATAAGAACAACCTCCAACCAAGCGTTTTTTCAGATACTTACTTGATATCGTTTTCTGAAAAATATAATTTGCGTTCAAATACCAGCTACAACTATCAATTAGGGAAAATTAATTCACGTCAGTCAAATTTTTTAATTACAAACCGTGGCCCATCAACATGGAATCATTTCCAAAAATAAAAATATTAAAGACCTAAAAAGCATTTCATTGTTTACACGGGAAACTAACATGCATCTTCTTAATTCCTGACATATATATTTTTTTAATTTACAGTATTTGTTTTTATTTTTGTTTTTTTTCCGTCTTCTTATTTTTCTTGTTTTTAATATTTTTTGTTTTTGAATTTGTTACACTAAAAAATATGAGCTTTGTTTTTATTGAATTTTTATTTTATTTTTAAAAATTAAATTGACTATATGAAAAAGTTGTGATGTTAAACGCATCATCCTTACCTTCTTTGAGTCCCTGACTGATTAGAGCAGAATATACATAATATAAAATAAAAAATTATGAAAAACGTTTTTTATCATGTTTATTTTTACGGCGTGTATTTTATGTATTTTTTACATGATTGTATGAAAATTGTTATTGAAACTATTTAATCAGCAAAATAAAAGTATATATAATAATAATAATAAATAATAACTTAGTTAAAATCTTTTGAAAAAGTGCCTTAACCTACTACAGATCCTAGGACTATGCGGTTTTGACGAATATTACCAATATATAATAGTCAAAATACAATATTTCTTTTTTTTATTAATTTTCACAATAAATACTAGAATTCTGACCTAGAAAGAGCTTATAATTAAGAAAATTTGAAAAAAATTGAAAAAGAAAAAGAGCTATAATTAAGAAAAATTGCGTATAAACAATCAGAACAGATCAAATTATTAAACAATTATGTTTATTTCACCTAAAAAACATACTTATTTAAAATCTTGTTCATATTTGGACAAGCAATTGTGATTTTAAGAAAATTAAAAAAAAAAAAGAATGTTTGGTCTGGGTTTCTTTGCAGTAATCATTTATATTTTATGATAGGGCAAAATTTATTATTTTAAATTTTTTTCGTCTTTTTAAAATTCACAGACCTGATCATTTAACTGAATATATCGTAGTCAATAAAATATCTTACAGACGCTATAATATTTTAAAATTGCCTTAACTACATCGAGTGTCATATATAAATCAAAGCCAACAACACCGGGGGCCAGGGCCCCCCACTTTTTTACTAAAAACCTTTGTTCTGAAGAACCTTTTTTTTTTGAAGAATTATTTAGATAAAGGACCTTTTTTAGAATTTGACACTTGTTCCCCCCCTCCCCCACCCGACTTAATAACCGCGCCGTAAGTGCTGTAAATAATATATAAATATATATAAATATATGTCATATATAAACATCGCATATAAAATACTTTTTTTAAAATTAAGTCTATGTTTAAAATAGAGCCTATGTAATTTTTAAAAATAGAGTCTATGTTCAAATATAAACAGTGCCGTGTCTAGTGAGTGGGAGATCCCCCCCCCCCTCTAATACGTGTCATCAGAGCTTGTTTCTTAAAAAAATTTCAACTAGGTATAACTAAAAAAAGTAATTAAAACTAGCCACGGCTCTGAATATAAAGGGTGGTCGATATTACTTCCACTCAAAGCGGCAATTGTCAACTTTTTCCACCCCTGTTTTTATAATTGATTATGAGAATATATCTATTTTGAAACTAAAAAAAGACGTACGTCTAAAACTTTAATGAAAACACTGTAATGTACCAGCGGGTAATTGTTTTTATAAGTTACGTTCTAAATGTATTTTAAACGTCTTTTAAACGTCTTTTAAAATTCTTGCGTAAAGAACGTTTAAAAGACGTTTAAAAAACGTTCAAAAGACATTTAGAACGTAACTTTGAACAATAAATGCTCGTATACATGATTTCGCTAACTGCTAACTCAGAGTTTGCCGAAAAACTTTACGGAAAATATTTTTTCGAGCAAACGAAAAAGTTAAAAATATCAAGGGGCCAAATATGCTTTAAAATGGAATAAACGGTCTTACATTACTTGATTTTCAACCTCTGAAAATTATTTGGATGGCGTATAACAACAATGTGATTTTCTTTAAATATTAAAAATTGTGTTTTAGTTTACTTCTTTAAAAATTGTATAAACATAAAATTTAATAGCCCAGCTGGCAAATAACGTTGAAATAACGTTGAAATATCGTTGAAACCTAACGTTGAATTAACGTTGGTTTAACATTTAGAATGAAGGTTTTTTTAACGTTGATTTATCAACGTTAAACGACTGTAAAACACTTTTTCACCATCAAAAAGCGCTATGTATGTCAAAATGTATATATGTATGTAAACGTGCTATGTGCGTCAAAATATGATCACCATTAAAACGTACTATGCATGTACATTAGTGTTGCTGTACATTATCAAGGTATATTATGGATATTAAATCTATTCATAGTCTATACTTAGACTATTTAGAACTTTTTCAGTTTAGTTTAGTTAAAATAGCTAGGTATGATTAAAGAAAGAGATAAAACTTGTTTTATTCAAAAATACATATTCAAATATTACATATATTTACATGTAATTGAATAAAATCTACGCAAATTTCTTCTCTTTTCCACCACATTTTTGAAATAAAGCGTAATTTAGAAAGTCAAACAATATTCCATTAACCGAGAGTCTTTTGGTCCATTGAATACAATATAAGAAACTGTAAATAAAAAAAATTTATTAAAAAAAAAACAAAAAGGGAAGATTTAAAAAATAAATAATCAATGGAATCAATGTTACAACTTATGAAGGTGTATCTTTTTCAACGCCATATAGATTAGTGTTCTTAAAACATATTTTTCCACCTTTGCCCTTCATATCCATCGAGGCCATATAACTTTTCGAAAATACTCTGAATTTTTAAAAAATAATATAACTGTTAGTTGGTTATTAATAACTTTTTCAAATATTTAATTTAAATAAAACAACCTTTTTAATATATTAAAAATAAATTAATAATCAAAATATAAAACATTTCAAGCATTGAAAAATAATTTTCTGGGTGGCCACATAAAATTTTTATAAGAAATTTTATGTGGCCATTTATTAATGGTTTAACGTCCATGTTTATACACTTATGGGGCTTGGACAGGGATCAAATAATGTCATTTGTTATGTTAAATAGCATGCATTTTCTAAAGCAATTTTTTACAATTCCATGCACTTTAAGGCGTTAACCAGTTTTGCAGACCGAGAATGGGAATTTTGAACATTATACATCCATCAAAAATTAAAAAAGGAAGTATTAATGAGGAGCTTTGATCAAATTTTTACCTCTTTAGAGGATAATCGAGGATTTTAGAAGTGGTTTTAAAAAAAGAGGACTTTAGACGATTTTAGAGGAGCTGCAGACACCCTAATTATAAATGAGGTAACTCCACCAATTAACTGTAATTGATTTATCTGTAAAAAAACATGAAGTAAATCTAATATTATGCTTGTGGAGATATATTATATTGTGGAGAACCATCCAAACCACACAAGTGGAAAATTTGCATCCAAGTTTCCACTTGTGTGCAAATCTTGCATCCACTTGTCAACATTCTCATTATCACATTTTTCTTTTATAGTTGTGAAATTAAAATTTTCACAATACTGTTTGCTTTCTTTTAGAATTGAAATAGTTATACAAATAGTTATATATTTTGTATCAACAAAATAACTCTTCTTACCACATTATTTAAAAAATAATAATTGTAATATATAGATGTAATACCTAAAGAGAATTTAGTTTTTATTTGTATAAACTTAAGCCAATTCTTCTCTGCATTTTAGTGCAGTCAATGCTTTGGTACCTGGACGCCGACAAAAAGTTTTATCACTAATCCAATCAGATGGAATTACTTCTTCTTGTAATCAGAATCCAATCAGATAGAATTACTTCTTTTTGTAAATCTTTATTCCAAACAGCTCCTTTCCGCATATTCGATTTTGAAAAAATTACATGAACTAATATAAAATGAAGAAACCATAATATAAGTGTACTAACAGGCCTAATTAAACTAGCTAAATTTGAACATTTTATAACCATGATACTTGCTAAACAATAATATTAGTAGACATTATAAGCAAAGATAAGATTTTCTTTATTTTATAAATTTATTATATTTTAAACTCATTTTTATTAATTTATTTATTACTCTATTATTCAGCAAAGTTCTGAATATATTATGTTCAAATAACTTAAGGCTCAATAACAAAGACAAATAATGAAAAAATACTAGGTTGCTAAAACATAAACATCTACATAAGATAATTATGGAATATTGAAAAAAAATAGAAATACAAAAAAACAAAAATACTCATTATTAATATAAAATATAATAGTATAATATAAGGTATATTATAATATATGACACAATAATATCTACTTTTAATTAAAATAAAAAAAACAACAAAAATTAAAAAAGAAAATATTTTGATAAATAATAAATTATCATTCAAACAATTTTCAAGACCAAAAAATAACTTGTAACTTATTTTTTTACTTATCTTCATCTAATAAACGTTACTTATTTTTTACTCATCTTCATCTAATAAACATTAATATTAATACCAATTTTAAACATTATTAGAATTTTTTTTTATCAAAAAATAAAAATATTACATCAGTTACTTTTTGGGCTTTTCTTATTTTACTTAAAACATCAACTCAATTCTAGGCTTTTTTCATAATTGAGTTTTAATTTGTAATGTTGAATTAACACTGAAAAAAAAATATTAGCAGACAAAAAGAAAATATTTCTTTATTGAAATATATGTAAATATTTCAATAAAGAAATTTTAGATCAATTTTTATAAATATAAATTTATATCAATCAATCTAAATTTTTTTCTTTTCCGCCACCTTTTCGAAATGAAGCGCATTTTTAGAAGTTAGACAAAATACCATCAATTAAAGTTTCAGTCGCTCCATCATATTTAATAGAAGAAGCTGTTAATAAAAAAGAATTAAAAAAAAAAAAAAAAAACAAGAGGAGAAATTTTTGAATATATAAAAAATGAGAATAAAAAAGTTTTACATATCTTATAAAGGTATACCTTTCACTACACCATATAAATTAGTGCTCTTAAAGCATATTTCCACCTTTTCTCCTTCATATTCATAGAGGTCACAATATTGTTGGAAAATATTCTAAATTTTAATAGATAAGAGAATTGATATTAATTGTGCGAGAACTAATATTAATTTTTTTTTTTTAATTTAAATTAAACTCATTATCAAACAATTTTTTTGCTAAATAATTTAATCCTTAAAATTCCTGAATAATTAAAAATTATTTTGATTACCTCAGCATTTTAAAGATATTCCATCAATTGCAATAGATTCACCTAAAAAAAACAACAAGTAAAGCTAATATTATTGTTTGAAATTTTAATTATCTTTATATAAATACTCATCATATTTTTAAAGTGACTGATAAAAATGGATTTAATTAAAATCACTTCATTTGTATTAAAAAATTAATATTAAAGCCTTAATCATACGTTATACATCTTTACTTGGAACAAAAACCATGTGGTTTAAAAGTGAGCTAGAAGCTTTCAACAATGAAGAAAATATTGCCTTCACTAATCCTAAAAATATATTCAACCTGTCAGCAAAATCAGCTGTCAATAATCCAAGTATTAGCATCATTAAAAATTTATTTTTGCTGCATTACATTTATTTTGGTCCAAGTAGTTAAGGATTTTTTTAAATTTCAAAAAACAGAAGTAAATGTTTTTTTAATATCACTTTATCTCTTTTGATTAATGGTGATACTGCACTAACTGATGAAACACATTGACAGATGTAAGGCCAGTATAAAAGTCGCAAGATCTATTTTTTTTAAAATAAATGTTTGTATACAAGTAAATTGCAATAACACGATTTGTTTGGATTATGTTTATATACAAGTTTGTCTGTTTTCATAGTAATAACTGATGTGGTTGAAGTTAATTTTTCAAATAAATCTTTATTTTTTTATTTCGTGCTGAAGTTCTTTTTTAAAGTTATCAATTTCCTTTTTTAATTCTCTATTAATGCTCTTTTTAATAATTAATTTTAATGCTCTATTAAAAAACAACGCTTAGCATTAAATTCAACATAATTTAAAGGATCATTTTTTGAAAAAGCTGTATTTTATTTACATTTAATAATATCAGTCTTTGAGCATTGTAGCCCAAGATAAACGAAAAATATCGATTTTTAAACGATAATGTTCTTTCAGGAAAATCGTCTGAACATGTTTTCGATCTCTTGAAAATTCTATATGATATAAGTTCAGTATTTACATTTTTTTTCCATTATAAATCTCTATAACTTTAACCGTTGAAATAATGTTTACGATTTTACTTCCATTTCTGCGCGCGCATAAACTTTATATCTTATTTTTTGTCAACAATGATTGAAATAATGACGTTGAAATAACGTTAAATATTCAACGTTTAAACTGTAACGTTGATTTAACGTTGAAATAACGTTAAATAATCAACGTTTAAAAGGTAACGTTGATTTAACGTTGTGACATAGTTGAACAACGTTGAAACAACGCTTCAACCGAATTTCAACGTTGAAACAACGTAATAATGCCGGCTGGGAGTTCTCTATTTTGTTTCGGTAGACATTGCGCTAATCACTATTTATCAACGAGTTGGTTATCAGTACCAGTCTCAAAAATATTTATAATATCCGCCTAAAATGCGTTAATTAAATACCATTGGTATAAAAAGTTTCCAAAAACATGAGATGACTTAAATATGTGGAATAATTGACTTCCCATGACCTGTATAACTATTACTGAATACTAATATATTACTGGTCATGGTAAGTCTATTCCACACCTACCATTTTAATAATTTCGTTTTATTTCAATGATTTTTAAAAAAGACCGAAATAAAAAAAGCTTTGTTTTGATTTAACAATTAATTTTCTGTAAACTTATATATATATATATATATATATATATATATATATATATATATATATATATATATATATATATATATATATATACAGGCGCGGATCTATATATATATAGATATTATTATTTATTATTTATTTACACTTTTGCCGATAAAAAAATATTTACAGTCGTAACTTATAAAAAAAAATAATTACATGACCGGGGCTAGAAGAAGACAAATTTAGTCTTATCATTAAGCCCCAATATATATATATATATATATATATATATATATATATATATATATATATATATATATATATATATATATATATATATATATATATATATATATATATATATATATATATATATATATATTTATATATATATATATATATATATATATATATATATATTGGGGCTTAAAAAAAAATATATATAAATATATATAAATATATATATATATATATATATATATATATATATATATATATATATATATATATATATATATATATATATATATATATATATATATATATATATATATATATATATTTATATATATTTTTTTTGCGAAAACTTTTGACGTGAACGGACGTGCTTTTGTAAACTAAATTAAAAATGACTAAATTTACCGTTTCTCAAATTAAAGATCTATTAGATATTCATGAGAATACTTTATTGAAAATATTTAACGAGAGGTTTGATAAAATGGAAATCAAACTATTAAATCTTCAAGAAGAAAATTCAAAACTAAAAAAAGAAACTAGTGAATTAAGGAAATTGGCAGAGTTTTCTTAGCGAGAAGTATGAATCAATTGTTCAAGAACTTTCTGAAATAAAAAAAAAGCCTAACTCAACATCAAGCCAGAATGATATAACAAATGTTGTTGTCAAAGACAAACTTGCTGAGTTGGAAGACAGAAGCAGAAGAAATAATCTAAGGTTTACAGGAATTGAGGAAGACGAAAATGAAACGTGGGAATTAAGCGAAGAAAAGATTTAAAATGTTTTAAAGTCAAAACTTGGTTATAAAGGTAATGTTGAAATTGAACGGGCGCACAGGACGGGGAAAAAAAATAGCGATGGAAAAAAGTATAACAGAACCATAATAGTAAAATTTTTAAATTACAAAGACAAAAAAACTGCGTTGGATAACTATGTTCAGTTAAAATTGTGGAACGATCGGCTTTACGTAAACGATGACTACAGCGAAAGAACTTTGGAATTGCGAAAACAGTTATTTAAAGAAGCAAAAGATCTGAGAGCCAAAGGTAAATATGCTAAAGTTGTATATAATAAACTTGTAACACGCGCAATTAAGAAATTCTTTTATATTAGAGTTATTATTTTATCTTAAATTTTTTATTGTTTTTTAATACTAAAATGGATTCAAATCATTTAAAGAATTTTGATATTTTTCAATTCAATGATTTTATACTCAACAAAGAGCCCGATCCGGATCAAAGTTTTCTTAGCGAAACAAGTGCTTTACAAAGCAACTGCAGCTGTTTCTATAGTTATGAAATAAAAGAATTTCTTGAGCATGATAAATTTAATGCAGTTCATATAAATATAAGAAGTTTAAAAAAAAAATTTGAAAATCTTTGCAATAGTTTTGAGGAAAATTTAACTCTTTTTAGTGTAATATGCATAACTGAAACTTGGTGTAGCTCTAATGACTCAAGTTTAGGTAATAAATTTAAAATACCGGGCTATAATTTGATTTCATTAGGAAGGAAAACAAATAAACGCGGCGGTGGTTTAATTATTTATGTAAAAGAAAACCTTCAGTATTATATTAGGCATGACATGAGTATATCTGATGTCAATAAAGAGGTTTTAACAATTGAAATATTGAACAATAAAACTAAAAACATTGTGATAAGCTGTTTTTATCGCCCACCTACAGGCGAAATTAGAACTTTTAGTACATTTTTACAAGATGATGTTATAAATAAAAGCAACCATGAAAAAAATTACTTTTCATATTAGGTGATCTGAATTTAAATTGCTTTGAGTATCATGTCAAAAAAGACATTAATGGGTTTTATAATGGCCTATTTGAAAACGGAGCAGTTCCTCTAATAAACAAACCAACTAGAATTACTCAAACAACAACTTCCTTAATTGATAACATTATAACCAACGATATTTTTAATAATTCCCTTAAAAAAGGCATTATTAAAAGTGATATATCTGATCACTTCCCTATATTTTTTTCAATTGATATTTATGCGAAAACTTTATGTTATGAAAAAAAATCATTTAAAAAACGAATTTTTCATAATAAAAACCTAGAATCTTTTAAATATCAACTATCGTTAATTAATCGGGACATTATAAACTTTTCTGATTAAGCAAAAAAAATTAAGCAAAAACTTTATATTAAATATTTAAAATCAAAAACAACTGAGAGTAAGACTATTTATAAAAATTACGTAAGATTATTGGAACGCCTAAGGAAAAATTCAAATAAAAATATATTTCACTAATTTACTTGAAAAATACAAATTAAACTCAAAACGCACTTGGCAACTAATGAACGAAATTACTGGTAACACTAAAAAAATTTCGCAATCTTAGCCCTCAGTTATCAAAGTAGATGATAGTCTTCTTCTTGATCAAAAATCAATTGCTTCTGAATTTAATAAATATTTTGTATCTGTAGGACCAAACCTAGCCGAAAAAATTCCGAACCCTACAAAGTTAATAAAATCAAGATATGGCCCTCTAAACTCGTATCTGAATTCTTTTGATTTGTCTTTTGAAGAGTTTGAAAGTGCTTTTAAATTGTTAAAGTCAAATAAAGCAGTTGGTCCTAATGATGTCAACGGAAATATTATTATAAGCTGTTTTGACGTTTTAAAAGGCATACTTTTCCAAATTTTTAAATGCTCTATTAATCAGGGAGTTTTTCCTGATGATTTAAAAATAGCAAAAATTATTCCTATATTTAAAGAAGGAGAAAAAACGAATGTAAAACACTATCGTCCAATTTCCATCCTCTCTGTTTTTTCTAAAATTTTAGAAAGAATTTTGTACAACAGAATATACAATCACCTTTTAACAAACAAATTATTATATAACATGCAATATAAATTCAAAAAAAATAATTCAACAGACCATGCAATTATTCAACTTACAAGAAGTATATCAGACTCATTTAACAATTCTAAATTTACATTGGGAATATTTATTGATTTAGCGAAAGCGTTAGATACAATTAATCATCAAATTCTTATTAAAAAATTAGAATATTATGGTATAATAGGCAATGTTTTAAAATGTTTGAAAAGTTATTTAACTAATCGTAAACAATTTGTTTATGCTGATAAATCATTTTCATCAAATTTGTTAAATATTACATGTGGAGTTTCTCAAGGATCCATATTAGGACCTCTTCTCTTCCTTATTTATATTAATGATCTATACAAAGCCTCGAATTTAATAACAACTATGTTTGCTGATGACACTAAAGCATTCCTACTTTATTTCATAACGTGAACATCGAGTTAATCAAAATATCTGACTGGTTTAAGACAAACAAACTGTCCCTGAACATTGATAAAACTAAATGGATTCTTTTTCATCCTCTTACCAAAAAACATAAACTGCCAATTAACATGCCTCTACTTGTTATTGACAATATACAAATTAAAAAAGTAACAGTAACTAATTTTCCAGGAGTTTGTTTAGATGAAAATCTTACATTAAAAAATCATACTAAAAACTTATCAAGTAAAATTTCAAAAAGTATAGGAATATTGTACAAAGCGAGAAATGTCTTAAATAAACAAATTTTAGTACAATTATATCACTCATTTATTCATTGTCACATAAACTATGCAAACATTGCTTGGGGTAGTGCAAATAAAAACAAACTTAAACCTCTTTATTGTCAACAGAAGCATGTAGCACGTCTTATATATTTTAAAGACCGTTATACTCATGCCAAGCCTCTTTTATTTGAAATGAAAGTTTTTAATATATATGAGATTAATATTTTTAATATTCTTTGTTTTATGTTTAAATGTAAAACCAATTCATCCCCGATTTCTTTCCATAATTTGTATTCATCAAAAGATAAAAATAAATACATTTTACGCAATAATAATTTTATTAAGCAGCCCAATTTTCAAACAAATCTTTTTAAATTTTGTATTGATTATCGCGGACCATTCTTATGGAATAAAATAGTTTTAAAAAATTTTACTGAGGATTTTATTAATCAAAGTAACTACTTTTCATTTAAACAAAAGCTTAAAGAACTCATTTTTACAATCGATGATTTAACAATTTACTTCTGATATTTTTTGTGATCTTTATTTTTACCATGTATTTAAACATGAACTTATAAAAAGTATATGTGTATCCTTAACAACTATAATTTACATATATAATAGATATAACGCATCTTGTATTTATTATGGAGTATTTTAAGTTTCTTACTTTTGTTAAGTTATTTTTATTTTTTAATCTTGTAATTATCTTTTAAATTTTAACACGAACATTTCTTAGCGGTACTCGACGACAAAACCGTATGGCCTTCTACGAGTCTCCGCGTTCTTTTATTTTCTAATAACGACCATTATATTTATATATAAATTTATTATTATATATTTGTGTTTGAAATATTGTAACGAAATGCTTATTTTACATGTAATAAAAGAACAAAAAAAAAAAAAAAAAATATATATATATATATATATATATATATATATATATGTATATATATATATATATATATATATATATATATAATATATATATATATATATATATATATATATATATATATATATATATATATATATATATATATATATATATATATATATATATATATATATATATATATATATATATATATATATATATATATATATATATATATATATATATATATATATATATATATATATATATATATATACAGTCACGGACAAAGTTAAGTAACATTGTTGATAAAATTGATACTCTAACAATACAAACAAAATTATTTACGTCAAGATCTACATAACTGTAATAATTTTTTTTTTTTTTTAATTTGATTCCTAAGAAAAATAAATACATTTATAACTTTTTATAATTCCTTGCAAAAGTTAATATATTAAACAAAATTAGCTGCTCACAATTTTTTTTCAAAAATAAATGTGACAAAAGTAAGAAACATTTGAGTTTTTATTATGAAATATAATGTTTTGTCAATAGCTATTTATTAAAAATGATTATTATTAAAGAGATTTTGTTAAATTTATTAAAAATAAGCATTTTAAACTTTATTTTTTCGGAATTTATTTTTAGAAAAAGTAAAACTAACAATAATAATGGTTCATCATCAAAATTATTCATTGGACATCCGATCTCGGGTCATTTGTGATCGAAAAAAGGGCCTAACCTACAAGCAATGTGCAGATAAATATCAAATATCGATAAGTGGTGTTAGAAAAATGTGTATAAAATTTGAAACAACTGGTTCTGTTGAAAATCAGAAAAGATTTGGTCGCCCCCCTAAGACTTCAACAAGAACTGATATGCTAATTGCGCGAATAGCAAAACAAAATTCAACAATAACCTCAAGACAGATTGTTGAAAATCTTAAATTAAATGTTTCCAGTCGAACTGTACAGAAAAGACTTAATTCAAGTGGTTTAATAAACCGTCTTCAAAAAAGTAAACCCCTCATTAGTGGTATAAACAAAAAAAAAAACGCTTAGCATTTGCAAAACTGCATATTAACAAGAATGAGGCATTTTGGAACTCAGTGTTATGGTCTGATGAGAGTAAATTTCAAATATTTGGCTTTAAAAAACGACAAAGAGTTTGGCGCAGACCTTGTGATGCACTCTTAGATAGAAATCTTAGAAAAACTGTCAAGCATGGAGGTGGCTCAATTATGGTTTGGGGATGCTTTGCTTCAAATGGTGTGGGAAGACTGGTGAATGTTGAAGGTATAATGACAGGACAATTGTATGTTGATTTGCTTTCCAAACATTTATGTCAATCCGCTAAAAAATTGAATTTAGATCGCAAGTTCTTTTTTCAACAAGACAATGACCCCAAACACACCAGCAAAGTCCTCAAAAAAAGTAAACTTAACATCCTTAAATGGCCACCACAAAGCCCGGACCTTAACCCCATTGAAAATTTATGGGCAATTTTAAAATCTAAAATACCTCCTTCAAAACGAACAAATAAAAAAGAATTTTTTGAGGTTCTTAGTGAAACTTGGAATTCAATTGGTACTGACGTCACGTCAAAGCTTGTAAAAAGCATGCCAAGACCTTTAGAAGCAGTCGTGAAAGCAAATGGTGGTGCAACAAAGTACAAAAATGAAAATCAGACATGATATTCTTGTATTACTGACAAAACATTATATTTCATAATAAAAACTTATAATAAAAAAAGATGTTTCTTACTTATGTCGCATTTATTTTGGAGAAAAAAGTTGTAAGATAGCTAATTTTGTTTAATAGAGTTACTTTTGCAATGAGTTATAAAGAGTTAAAAATATATTTTTTTTTCTTTGAAATCAAATTTTTAAAAAAACATAAAGTTATTGCAGTTGCGTAGATCCTGACTTAAATAATTTTGTTTTTATTGTTCGAGTTTAGATTTTATCAATAATGTTACTTAATTTTGTCCGTGACTGTATATATATATATATATAGATCCGCGCCTGTATATATATATATATATTATATATATATATATATATATATATATATATATATATATATATATATATATATATATATATATATATATATATATATATATATATATATTATATATGTATATATATATATATATATATATATATATATATATATATATATATATATATATATATATATATATATATATATATATATATATATATATATATATATATATATATAGTCTTGCCAGGTAGTCACAAAGTTTTTCCCATAAACTGTTGTTTTAAAGAGCGCGTTAATAAACATGACCAGAAAATGTTGAAAAACTTCAAAAAAATTTTTTTAAAAAAAAGGATAGACTGCCTGCCCAAACCAAACCCTCAGTCGATGTAGCAGCACTACTTTGCGAGTCAGGCTATTTGTCAGTCGATGTAGCAGCACTCCCTTGCGA
This sequence comes from Hydra vulgaris, assembly GCF_022113875.1. Classification (NCBI taxonomy): domain Eukaryota; kingdom Metazoa; phylum Cnidaria; class Hydrozoa; order Anthoathecata; family Hydridae; genus Hydra; species Hydra vulgaris. Next base: position 997,101 of record NC_061167.1, on the reverse strand, counting down.
GTCAGGCTATTTGTCATTCGATGTAGCAGCACTCCGTTGCGAGTCAGGCTATAAGGTAGTCGATGTAGCAACATTCCCTTGTAGCAGCAGGCTATAAGATAGTCGATGTAGCAACACTTAAGCATGTTTTAAAAATGTTTTTTAATAAAACAAAAACAAAAATGCCACTAAGTAAAAAAAACTTTCATTATACGGTTTTTTAAAAAAACAATAAAATTATATTTACTTCCGCATTAATTTAATTGCTTTGACATTTCGATGAAAATCAAATACAGCTTAAGAGACGATGTAATAAAAATTGTAGTCGAGACTTTTTTTACCATAAAAGTCTCTTTCGACTACACTATAAGGATATATATATATATATATATATATATATATATATATATATATATATATATATATATATATATATATATATATATATATATATATATATATATATATATATATATATATATATTTATATATATACAGGCGCGGATCCAGGAATTTGTAACTGTGTGGCCAAGTCCGGGTTCGCGAACAGCTATTTTTTTTATCTTGAGTGATTAGGGGGGGGGGGGGGGAGAGTGCCATAAACGATAAACGACAAAAAAAAAAGGTTAAAATTTAAATTTTTCCATTAAAATGTCAAAATTTGCTAACTATATTTAAAATTGCCAAATACAATTCGATATTGAACTCCCGCGGTGCTCTATGATAAAACCGCAAGGACTTCTGGGAGCACCTAAATACATACAAAAAAAAAAAAAAAAAATATTGGCCAGTGGAGGAAGTGGGGATGACATCACCCTATTCCCTCCTCCCATTTTAAGATAAATTTCTTTACTTTTGTTTTTTTCTGTGGGAAGGAACGATGAAGCAATCCCTCGGACTAATTATGTATCATTTTTTTAAACTTTAATACGTAAGGAGACTAACCTACTTTACTTAACTACTCTAGATTTAATAATCTGAGAGCGCCATTATTACAATAAGTATAATAGTTTTCACGCTTGTGGCTAAAAACTTTGTTGTTCTGTTGTAGACGAAATGAGCGACGAATTCGTCTCCGACGAATTTTTATATAAGGAATCAATTAATAAAATTAACAAGAGATCATTCATATTATATACATAGACTTACAAAAATTATATCATATTTTAATCTTATTCAGTAGAAATAGCTTTCTGTTTGAATAAAAAAAACACTTAATTTTGATATTTCTCGTTAGAAATAAACTCTCTAAACAATTGTGTAATTCAAAAACGCATACATTTTTAAACATATTAATTATTACATAAAATATTAAAATGCATTATAGGTAAAAAAAATGTTATAAATGAGAAGTCGACTTGTAAACCAAATATTTCACTTTTAATTTGGAATTGAATTCTATTTACTTCGTGTTTGTTTGACAATATTCTGCTAATGAAAAGTTATTCTAAACAATCGAGTCAATCGTTTTAAAGTTTATTTTGTATTGTTTTTAGTTATCCATTTAATAATAAAGTTATTCAAAATATTGCCTTGGCTATTTAGTTCATAAATTAGACATAGTACTTGTCTAAATCACTTAACGAACTTCCACCAACGAGAAGGTAAGCCATAGGACTTTGCACTCCATCAGTAAACTGTCGTGTTGCTTAAGGTTAGCCCACTATTTCTGGATTTTTTTTGATAGGCAGTTATGTACAAATATTTTTAAAACAATAAAAATTTTTTTTTACTTTTATAATACAACAAGACAAAATATAATACAACAAATAAAGCAACAATCAAAAAAGTAACAACCTAAATCATATGAAAACACTTTCAACATTAGGAATTAAAAGAAATAGCAAATGAAGTATGAGTTTCACAGTTAATATAAAACAATGAATAGTAATAATTTGCTAATAAAAAATGATTTTCACAGTTTACTTGTTTAAAACAACGAGTAGAAATATTTTGCTATTGAGAAATTATTTACATTTACCAGATACTTTTAAAACAGTACTTAAATTTTTCACTCAGAAATTCAAAATTTTTATTTAAATAAAAACTTTAATTTTTTGTCTCCTTTGGATGCAAATGTTTCAATAACATTAAATAGACATTAAAGTAAGTCCATTCAATCTATTTTCTGACATAGTACTCTCGTGTAAGTTTTTATTCTCCTAAGAGTAGATATTGACCTTTCACACTAACACAACACAGTTGTGATTGGTATTGTAGCAAGTAAATGAAATGCCTCTAAAATGTTTGAAAAGCCTCTCATATCCCTAAACTTAAATGTATCTAAAATAGTAGATGGTAATTCTGTCTTTTCATTTCAAAATTTCCACCCATAACTCTAATTCAGCATTAATTGATGAGAAATGAGGAAGATCAGATTTACAAAAATTCAATAATATCAGGAACTTTTCTTTCCATGGTCAATATCTAAAAATTTACTAGGAATAGCACAAAGACCATTATAAACAATTAAGATCTCAATGTCAAACCTATTTTCTAGTTCATTAAGAAGATGATTAAAAAAAGGCAATGTAATAGAAACTTTAAACTATCAGATACAGTATCACATATTTAATTATATATATGCTTTTGAACACCACATGTTCTAGGTTTTTTTCTTTCAATATCAAATGTTTTAGCAAATGCAAGAGCAATTTTATACCATTTGTTATGGTAAGCATCAGCATTTCTTCGTATTTTTTTTAAACGATTAGTCAAATTTTGAATTTCATCCAGTTGCTGGGAAATATCAAAAGATTTATTTTCAAGGTGACAGAAATTCCATAAAAGTAATCCATTAAATGTTTAAGTTAAAACTAAAGAAACTATAAACAAATTTTTTTTTAATAACTTCATAAAAGAAGAGGCTTTTAAAGATGTTTCTTTATTGTACTCTTTTAAATTATTGTCTTATTTCTTCAATAAAAAACTGTAGAATAATTATCAAAAAACCAAGTCCACGAAGCTTTTGTACCCACCGAGTTTGACATGTGTCAATAAGTTTTGCTTGACCAGGAAGAAAGTTCTTATTTAAGCAATTACATCTTTTAGGAGAAAAGTTCAAAAAATAAGACTTTAACTTGCTTTATAGCAAACTTTTTACTTGATTTAGCAACTTTTCCCAACAACTAAACTAAGTTTATGTGAGGCACATAACTAACGCCTTAAAATTAACATTTTTTATAAGAGATAAAACACCTTTATATTAAACTGACATTGAAGCAGCTCCATCATAATATTGGCCTCTGCATTTTCTTATATCTAAATCAAATTCTTTTAAAATTTCAAGAATGTTGGTAGCTATGTATAAACCACTTGTTCCTGTTTTGCATTCAAAAAACATAAAAAAAAACTTCCTTAATATAACTGTTCAAGTCAACATAACGTATGACAATAGAAAGTTGTTCTATTGTTGCACAGTCTGAAGCCTAGTGTGCAATAATAGAGAAGTACTTACTTTTTTTAATATCATTTAATAGAATTTCTTCAATTGCATTTCCACAACACTTAATTAACTCGTATTAAATCGTCTTTGAAATGTATGTGGAATTTTTGGGGGCAGAGAGTAAAGTCCTTCAGAATTAAACCACTTGCATCAACTCTAAAGTTTAAAAGCTCAATAAAATTACCCATCCATATAATATTTGAAGTTTCTCCAATTTCATTTTGATATTTTCTATCGTCTCTATGACCTTGTAAAGGTATATCATTTCGACCGAAAAATATTTTAGTCTTAACAATTAGCTCAAGCCTTTTTTCTGTTTTCTTCTATATGCTACTTCTTAGAAATAACTTGAAAAACTTCAATAAGAAAAGTGTTAATTTTAGTTCTAGATTAAAGAATATTATAACAATGTATGGATTGATATGTAATCTGTCAACAGTTTTCTCATGATCATTTAAATCTTTTATAGCATTACGTCAGGTGATTTATAAACTTTACACATTGTTATAAAATATTTATTACCCCTGATGAAAGTATATTGCCTCTTTTATGGAACAATCATGTGACCTCATAATAGTCGGTTGGTAAAGAAGGCATTGATATGGCCTTCTTAATGAAGTCAGATATTTACCAATACACATAAAAATAAAAAGCCTTGAAAAAAACATATCAGAAAGTTGTTGTAAAATTTGTATATTTAAACTTGTAACAATGCGCTATGCGCCGAAAATTAAAAATAAACTTATCGTAGCATTATTATGAGGTAAAGGTGCTGGTATAATAGAGCCTTCATGTAAATTTTCGCCTTGCTATAAAACGGAAAGATCATTAGATAGCGAACAAACAACTCAACTTTGGCTATTATTTATATTTCGACATTGGAAAGTATGTAAAAGAAAGACTAGTTGCTTTTGCTGGCAAACCTCTTTCGTCAAGAAAAATGGTAGGTGTAAAGTTAAGAGAAAGAAAATTTGCAACATTTTTTTGACAATAATTGAAAATAATCAATAAAAGTGTTTATAAAGGTTTCATAATTAAAGCTAAGTTAAATAGGGGTTTCAAAGTGTTACAAGATTTTATCAAAAATAAGCAAACAAACAAACAAAAAACTAATATAAAGTTCTAATTAAAAACCACGAACTTAAAACCAATATAATATTTTGTTTTCATTTATATTATGTGGCGCATTGTTTTACCTATCTTTTACTAAATAAGCATACTTTTTTGTGACATATGCATTGTATATTTGGTTGAATTTCCAAATATTTACCTTAGCAAGTTGCAACAGGTAGAAAAAACATAACTTGCCGTTAATATGGACCCCTTAATATAAACTGTAAACAGAAAAGAAACAAAAACTAATATGCCGGAGTTCTAAAAAAAGAGTCACACATAAAATACGAACCAATAATGTACCAAACCAACAATTTAGGATTCCCTACTACTAGAGGTGGTCAATATTCATCTTTTACTATATTTTTAATACTTAAACCAATTTTTCTTAATTAGTTTTTCATGCCAATTTTGAAAATCATACTTATTTTAATTCAATTTATATATTTAGTCTTCTACTTTGATTTTAATAAAAGTAAATATATATTTACAAAAACAAGGCATTGTTAAAAAAAGATAAAACTATTATTATCATTAAATATAAAAAAGTAGAAAAGTAGAAATATGTTAATGTTTAATTTAGTATTAATATACCTTATAATTTATAAGTGATAAAAAAAATTAAGCTATATATATAAAAATAATTTAGACAGTTTGTTATTTCCTATTATCAATGGAACAAGACTATAAAAGTAATCATATGTGATTGAGATTGCGGCGGGAACTTTCAATGTAGAAAATCTAGTTTATGAGCAAGTTCTTTGGTAGACATAAGATGGAAGTTTGTTTTTTTATACCAACAATTATGTATTTAAACAAAATAGACCTCAAATGCGTATGCTTTTTCAGCTGATGGTTTACGATTTAATAGTCTTTTAAACATTTTTAATGCTTCTGACACAAATATACCTGAATTAAAAGTACCTTCAAAGGACTATTAAAAAGATGTCTACCTGACAACTTGTAAGCCACTTAAAAACTTTTTCATAAACTTTACACATTGTTATAGAATATTTATTACCCCTAATGAAAGTATACTGCCTCTTTTATGGAAAAGTCATGTGACCTCATATAAGTCGGCTGGTGAAGAAGGCATTGATATGGTAGACTTTACAAAGTCAGATATTTAACAATACGGATACAAAAAAAAAGCCTTAAAGAAAACAAATCAGAAAGTTGTTGTAAAATTTTTATATTAAAACTTGCAACAATGCGTTGTGCGCCAAAAAATAATAATAAACTTTTCGTGGCATTATTATAAAGTAAAGGTGCTAGTAAAATAGAGCCTTTATGTAAATATTTGCCTTGCTATAAAACGGATAAATCATTAGATAGCCAACAAACAACTTAACTTTGACTATTATTTATATTTCGACATTGAAAAGTATGTGAAAGAAAGACTAGTTGCTTTTGCTGGCAAACCTCTTTCGTCACGGAAAATGGTAGGTGTAAAGTTAAGAGAATGAAAATTTGCATCATTTTTTGACAATAACTAAAAATAATCAATAAAAATGTTTATAAAGGTGTAGAGTTAAGAAAATGGAACTTTGCGGTATTATTTAACAATAATTAAAAATAACCAATAAAAGTGTTTATAAAGGTTTTATATATAAAGCTATGTTATATAGGGGTTTCAAAGTGTTACAAGATTTTATCAAAAATAAACAAACAAACAAAAAACTAATATAAAGTTCTAATTAAAAACAACGAATTTAAAACGAATATATAAGTTTATTTGCTTGATTTTTTTAATTATTTACCTTTGCAAGTTGCATCAAGTGGAAAAAATATAACTTGTCGTAATTATGAGCCCCTTAATATAAACTGTAAACAGAAAACAAACAAAAACTAATATGCTCTAGTACTAAAAAAAGAGACACACATAAAATACGAACCAATAATGTACCAAACCAACAATTTAGGATATAATAGAAGAATATTGCCTCTTTTATGGTATAGTCGAGTTTGAGCCACCTAAAAAACTTTTTTATAAACTTTACAAATTTTTATTAATTATTTATTACGCCTAATGAAAGTATATTGCCACTTTGAGGGAACAATTATGTGACCTATTATTAGTCGGCTAGTAAAGATGGCATTGATATGGTCATCTTTATAAAGTTAGATATTTAACAATACGCATACAAACAAAAAGCCTTAAAGAAAATATATAAAAAAGTTGTTGTAAAATTTGTTTATTAAAACGTGCTGGTAATATAGAGCCTTTATGTAAATATTCGCCTTGCTTACTTCAGATATTTTACAATACCTCTACAAATACAAACCCTTGAAGAAAACATATCGGATAGTTGGTGTAGACTTTGTATGATAAAACTTGCACCGATGCGCTGTACGCCAAAAGTTATTAGTGGCATTATTATGAGGTGAAGGTGCTAGTAAAATAGAGCCTTCATGTAAATATTCGCCTTGCTATAAAACGGAAAGATCATTAGATAGCCAACAAACAACTCAACTTTGACTATTATTTTTGATTCGACATTGAAAAGTATGTGAAAGGAAGACTTGCTGCTTTTGCTAGTAAACCTCTTTCGTCACAAAAAATGATAGGTGTAAAGTTAAGAAAATGAACATTTGCAGCATTATTTAACAATAATTAAAAATAATCAATCAAAGTGTTTATAATTAAAGCTAAGTTAAATAGGGGTTTTGAAGTGTTAGAAGATTTTATCAAAAATAAACAAACAAATAAAAAACTAATATAAAGTTCTAATTAAAAATTACGACTTTAAAACCAATATATAATTTTGTTTTCATTTATATTAAATGGCGTATTGTTTGAACTATCTTTTAATAAATAAGCATACTTTATTGTGACAACATGCATTGTTTATTTGCCTGATTTTTTCAATTATTTACCTTTGCAAGTTGCAACAGGTAGAAAAAGTATAACTAGTTATAATAATGAGCCCCTTAATAAAAACTGTAAACAGAAAACAAACAAAAACTAATATGCCGTAGTACTAAATAAAGAGACACACATAAAGTACGGACCAATAATGTACCAAACCAACAATTTAGGATTGTCTACTTAAACAAAAAAAAAGTAGAAAAGTAAAAATCCAACTATGTATAAGTTATTATTAATATACCTTATGATTTATAAGTAATTAAAAAAAATTTAAGCTATATATATAAAATGAATTTATACAGTTTGTTTTTTCCTATTAACAATGGAAAAAAACTAATTAAGTAATCATATGTGGTTAAGATTGCGGCGGGAACTGTCCATGTAGAAATTCTAGTTTATGAGCAAGTTCTTTGGTAGACATAAGATGTAAGTTTGTATTTTATACCAACAATTATGTATTTAAACAAAATACACCTCCGATGCGTTGGCTATTGCAGCTAATGGTTCACCAGTTAATAGTCGTTTAAATAATTTTAATGCTAATGACACAAATATACCTGCATTAAAAGTACCTCCAAAAGACTATAAAAAAGGAGGCTACCCGACCATTATTGAGCCACTTAAAAACTTTTTTATAAACTTTACACACCGTTATAGAATATTTATTATTCCTAATGGAAGTATACTGCCTCTTTCTTAAAACAGTCGAGTTTGAGCCACTTAAAAACATTTTTTTAATTTATACACATTGTTATAGAATATTTAAAACCCCTAATGAAAGTATATTGCCTCTTTTATGAAACAGTCATGTGACCTCATAATATTCAGCTGGTAAAGAAGGCATTGTTATGGTAATCTTTATAAAGTCAAATAAATAACAATACGCATACAAATAAAAAGCCTTAAAGAAAACATATCAGAAAGTTGTTGTAAAATTTGTATATTAAAACTTGCAACGATGCGCAGTGCGACGAAAAATAATAATTAATTTTCGTGGCATTATTATGAGGTAAAGATGCTGGTAAAATAGAGCCGTTATGTAAATATTCGCCTTGCTATAAAACGGAAAGATCATTAGATAGTCAACAAACAACTCAATTTTGGCTGTTATTTTTATTTCGACATTGTATGTGAAAGGAAGACTTGTTTCTTTTGCTGGTAAACCTCTTTCGTCACGGAAAATGGTAGGTGCAAAGTTAAGAAAATGAAACTTTGCAGCATTATTTGACAATAATTAAAAATAAACAAAAAAAGTGTTTATAAAGGTTTTATAATTAAAGCTAAGTTAAATAGGGGTTTTAAAGTGTTAAAAAATTTTATCAAAAATAAACAAACAAACAAACAAAAAACTAATATAAAGTTCTAATTGAAAACGACGAACATAAAACCAATATATAATTTTTGTTTCATTTATATTAAGTGGCGCAATGTTTGAACTATCTTTTATTACATAAGAATACTTTTTTGTGACAACATTCATTGGGGATCGCCTAAAAAGCCGAATTCAAAAACGCCGAAAAGCCGAAAAAAATGGCGTAATAATAGACTTCGGTAACCGTCAAAAAAAACAACGAAAAATGAAATATCCTCCGGATTTTTTATTGCGCATTTGTAAATGCAAAGTTTAAAAGGACTTCTGTCCTTTTAAACTTGGCAAAAGCCAAATTTGGCTTTTGGTTCTGTCTTTTCAAACTTTCGCAAATAAAAATAGAAAAAGAGACGAAATAAAAAACAATGTTATAAAATTATTTTGAAACTTTTTTGCTAATTTTATACTTTGTTGTGTTATCGAAAAAATTTGCGTAAAAATTATTAACTAATTAAATATTAAAATTTTTAATTAGAGTTATTCATTATGACCAGGGTGAACCATAAAGCAAGCGAATTCTCATAAATAATTGCACAAGAAAACTGTGTAAAGATAAAAACCCTTGTTGTTGTGTAAGAGAAACTACTGGTACACTACAACAATTCTAACCAAACTTGGTCCTTAAGCAGAGAACATCTTTTATGATAATATTTCTTGTTATACGAGGTTGGAAAATATTCTATGTAGGCTTTAAACTCATGTAAGAATGAATCCTTGCATACTGAGCAACATTGACAAAAGATATCTTTGAGAATCTCTACCAATAATTTGCGCCTTCTACGAATCTTTTCCCGCATTCAAAGCTTTTGTGAGCGATTTTAAACAGACCAAAACATTGAAACATCGCAAATGACAGAACAAAATATACCTTTTAGCTTTTTTGGTCTCATTAAAGAGTTAAAGACTTTTTAGAAAGAGTTTTTTAATATACCTTGTTTTAAATATATATGGGGTTGAATCACATCAATTATTTCATTAAATAGAATAAAGCCTCGTGTAATCTCTAAAATACGCGGGCAATCATTGCAACATATTTTTTTTCTAAGATTAAAGAGTTAATTCTTATAAATTTTAGGTCGCTGAATTCGAAAAAGTTATCAAAAAAATTCCATCATGTAAGGTTTTTCTAAAAAACGCAAAATGCTGTGGGATTGTTTATTTTAGGGCGCAAAACGGGGTTTATTGCCAAAATATTTATTACTTTATTTATTAACTTATTATAAGATAATTTTATGTTTCGTAGGCTAAAACAAAATATTTAGTTACTCATGAAGATAATATTAGTAAGCGTTGAACCATATATATATCGGGATTTTCCATAGTAAGTATGGAAAATCCCGATATATACAAAACAACAATGAAATATTACTGAATTTGTTAAAAATGTGTACTTGTGTATCTTGGTGTGAAGATAGGCAATCAGGACAAATTTTGGGCTCCGCATGGAGTTTGTTCAGGGTGCGTTGAAGAACTTAGAATGTGGTCAAAAGGTAAAGTTAAATCTTTTCGTTTTGGTGTACCCATAATCTGGAGAGAGCCTCGAAACCACAGCGATGACTGCTACTTTTGTTCGTGTTATGTGCAGGGGTATAGTACCAAAAATAAAAAATAAATTTTTTATCCAAACATGGAATTGACACTCCACCCAGTCCCTCACGGACCTGGCATTCCTACACCACAAGCACCCCAAAGTCTAGATGATTTACCATCATTAGAAAGTGAATCAGAATAAAATTCTTGTGACGAGTTTCAGTTAGGCGACTACAGTAGTCCTCAACATTTTTTTCAAGCTGAATTAAATAACCTGATCCGAGATATAGGACTCTCAAAACAATCTGCTATTCAAAACATATCTGCAAAATAAATATTTTGAGCCCTTATTTTCCTCAATATGGTGAGATGGTCTATTGTTCCGATAACAATGGGTTAATATCCATGTTCAAAGTTCAACATATGGCTGAAAGTTGGAGACAGATTATTGATTCTTCAAAAAGAAGAATAAAAGCTTTTTTACTTCACAACAAGAATAAGTACGCATCAATACCCGTTGGTCACTCAGTGCATTTGAAGGCAACTTATTGTAACTTGGCATTGATCTTGAATTAATTAAAGTACAAAGAATTCGAGTGGACAGTTTGTGGGGATCTTAAAGTAATTTCTATGATACTTGGACAGAAAGGTGGTTACAAAAAATTACCCTTTTTTCTTTGTTAATGGGATAGTCGTGCTAAAACTAAACACTGGAAGCAAAAAGTGTGGCCAAAAAGAACATTGAAGATCGGAGATGAAAACGTGCACTTTGAATCTTTGGTTGATCCTAAAAAGGTCCTTCTACCACCACTCCATATCAAACTTGGCATGATGAAGCAGTTTGTGAAGGCATTGCTAAAAGATGGTGAGACATTTAAATTTTTTCAAGCAAGTTTCCTGGTCTGTCTGAAGCAAAGCTGAAAGAGGGAGCTTTTGTTGGTCCTGACATTCGTGAGCTAATGAAAGACAACAACTTTGAAAATATGGTGAACTATGTTAAGAGGTCAGCATGGAATTATTTTAAAGACGTAGTAACAAATTTTCTAGAGAATCAGAAAGACTCGGACTTAAAAAATATCGTAGAAAATATGTTGTGCAATTCTAAAAATCTGGGATGCTCAATGAGTTTAAAACTCCATTTTTTGAACTCCCATTTGGATTACTTCCCGGAAAATCTTGGTGCAGTTAGTGAAGAGCAAGGTGAGAGGTTTCACAAAGATATAAAAGAAATGGAGAGAAGGCATCAAGGTCGATGGGATACAAATATGATGGGCGACTACTGCTGGATGCTGCATAGGGAAAATGTAACATCCCACAAAAAAAAAAGCTCTAAACGAAGCTTCGAAACTAAAAAAACTAGATTTTATAAAGCTTTATAGTTGTATATAATGTATACAAATTATTTTATGATTTAAAATGAACCAAATTTGCATAGTTTTACCATTTTTTTTCTTCTTTTGATTATTGTCTAAAATAGTAGTGTAAGGCGGGCTTTGCCCATATTTTATTTTCGACTTAGCGGAAAATCCTTACGTAATGGGTCGAAATGGATGGTATTATTGAAATCAGCATACCAAAATACATATAATTCACCCATTTCAAAAAAAAAAAAAAGTCTTAATTTGCAGACCTGTGTAATTAATAAATATATTTTAAAGCTCCATTATTTATAAAAACTTAAAAATTTTAGTAGTAATAGCAAATATAAAATGCGAATTAAAAAAATATTGGCGGTACCCACATAGACCGTAATAAATTTTTAAATGTTAAAACTTTTTTTTAAAAGTTAGTTATTAGAGAAATAATTATTTAGCACCGATACTGTTACTTTCTAAATTAATTGATGATGTCAAGTGTAGGAATAAAAAAAGAGTTTCTTTAAAATTACAAATAAAAACGTTTTTTCATATTATGGAGCACTGTTAAATAATATATAACAAAAACGAATAAAATGCAAAAGAGTAAGAAAACCCAATTTACTATGTGAAACATAATTTTTAATTTTGGAACTGAAAAACTGATATTGTTACATTAACTATGCACAACATCCTGTGCTGAACACAACCAGCCATATAATAAAGGCTACCATTCACCTGATTATTTACAAACTAATTGTCTTTTTTTAATTAATCACATATATAAGTAATTTCATCTTTTATCAGGTCGATCGTGCAACGATCTTTATGCTAGAGCAACGACAATCAGTTTCTTCAATGAATTCATGTTTGCTGAGTAATTTCAACCGTTGAAGACTAAAACTGTTCATTACTCGTTTTGCTGATATAACATAATTATCGCCATTTAGTATCTACAGATAAATAAATATTTCATAATATTTAATAATAAGGCTAAATAAATTGGATTGAATATGAAGTGATTGAGTTTTAAAAAAATTTGAAACAGCAATTGTCAAATAAAAATCACTGCCAAATTTATGCCTTATAAATTAACACTTTTGAATAAATGAGTAAAAAGTCTTCTTAAGTAATGTTTTTATTTCACCCACCCACAGTATATATAAAATAAGAAAAGTATTGGGTTGTCTATATTTTAAAAATGACAAATATCTTATGTACCAGCAACAAAAAAAGTATATAACCTGTCAATGCCAAATTCACTTTTAAGAGTTTTTGAAAGATGCCAGGAAGAAAGGATTGGTAATCTTCTGAAATTGATTTTTCTTATTACTTCTTGTAGTATATAGACTAAAGCCAGATTAGTTTGTGAAAAGTACTGTAACGTCTAATTTCCTTGCCCTCTCACATTTTAGAAGCTACATCAGCATACACTAAAATACATTTTAAAAAATAATTTATTTTTTAGAATTTATCAATAAAAAAGAAAAACCTTATAAGCTGTTTACCTGAAACATGGGTCAATGAGACTTTTATATATTGGCATACAAGCTGGTTGCCAGTGTTTTTACATACAACCATATTCAAAGTTAATTTTTGATATCATTTGAAATAGATGTCAACCTATATCGCAATTTTCGGGTGTCTATGTTACATAAATCTATCTATGTTAAAGAAGTTTTACATAACATGAAAATATATAACAATATATAACTATTTTATGAAAATTTGTATTATGATGCAAAACAAAACAATACCAATTATACCAGATTTATTGATAAAAAAAGCAACAACTTTAAAAACATTTTCTTTTCTACTATTACTAAAAGTATTTAAAACTAAATACTATATGAAAACAAATGGGTATAAAAAAATATCTAACACAAGGAAAATTTTAACTAAAACTTCTTTCAAATTATTCGCAAACTCACTGTAAGTGTTTCAAAAGCTATATATAAATAACAGAAATTACTCTAATAAATAAAAAAACACAACTTTTTTATTATAAAACATAAATATATCGTGTTAGTTATAATATTATCACTATATAGTAAAAATGAATCTAAAATCTTAAAACTTTACAGTGCAATTCATATCAGTTCAAAAAGCATTAATCAATAAGATAAATGACATGGTTTGCAACTTTATTTTGCCAATTATATGGTATCATCTTGGTTAGTTTTACATTTTTTTGCATACCATCATAAAAAAACCATTGATCTCTTATGTAGTGCAAAGATGTAAAGTGAGCATTAAGTCCAAGAGTTATGCATGCCAAGGAAAAGTAACATTTTTCAATTAAAATTTTTTTTGGCAAATTCATCAGCGAAGAAATTGAAATGTTAGGAATATCACACTCAATCACAATCATCCAAGTATTTTGAGATTTTAATGTCGTGCCACAGTGATTTAATTCTTTATTGCCACAAACTAAACAATTTAGAAGCAATCTTTTATTTTTCAAATAACCTAGCAAATAATCTGTTGGGTCATGGTTTGGAGGCAGTTCTATAAAATCAAAAGGATGAAAAGAAATATTTAAACATGTAAAACATTTTCCAACACTCTCGAATGTAAATGCTTCTTTAAAGTGGTTGAAAAAAAATGTTTTAGATGATCCATTTAAGTTAAAACAAGGTGAGCTTGTAATTTGTATTTTACTTTTTAAAAAGCATGCCCAGATTTCTTTACCATAATTGTCATCATCATTATTTAAATATCTCATTGCTTTTTTAAGCTCTATTTCTGCTTCTGAAGTACCAAGGCGATTTAAAAAGTACTTATCTGCATGGTAACGCAACTTCAACATTGTTAAAGTGTTATCAATTGTGCAACTGTTTAAAACCAAACCAACACCCCATTAAAGTCCTCTTGGAACAGGATATTTTATTTCAGGCACAGTAGATTGCTCATTCTGCTTTATACTGAAACTTTCATTTTTTGGAACAGCAAGTTCACAAAAATTCAATGTTTTTAAATTCGAATCAATATCACATTTCCTTGGTTTTTTTTTGCCTGATTTTCTCTCAACTTTAAGCCTATTTTTTTGTATAAGTGAAGTTAAGTTTCTTTTTTTCCCTTCAAAGTGTTCTAAACTATTTACATTTCCAGAGAGATATTGAACTGCTAAAATGTGAACACAATTTTTCGAGGCACCACAAGTACAATGTGCAGGTGGGTTCAAATTTACAGAATGAATAATTGTTTCTGATTCTTTCACTGACCAACTTCGATTTTGGGGAACAAATACAACTCCGTTTTTATTTAATATATCCTTTGCTAATGAGGATATTGAATAAACAAGTTTTGGAAGATCACTTTTAACTGGTTTTTCAACTAATATCTCTATAGAAGCATAAGGAGAAGAAATATTGTTATGATCTTTGTAATGTATTTCAGTTTCTTTTATATGCTTTACTATGTCATCTGGTAGGATGATTTGATTAGCGCTAAGTTCATCTCTTGATCTTAACATAAAGGCAAACTCATCACTTAACTGATACAAACCAACATTATAGTATCCCTTTTCAACTTCTTTGTGAAAATAGGCACTGAGATAATTCATAGCTAAAATGCAAGAGTCCATTTTTGTTATTTTGTTGTCAATAAGATCCTTAATAACTTTATTTAAAGACTCTGACGCATTATTGGTAACACCAAAGTTTGGGTACTTTATCCCTTCTTCTGCTAAAATAAATGCAGCAGCACGAGAAATAACATCAGAGTGCATGTATTGAATGAAGTTTTTTTGAAATTTTTGATCATTCCAAGGGTTGATATTTCCTTTCTTTAGACTTTTAAGTCTTGATTCATATTCAAAAACAGAATTTGATCGAAGAATGTATTTCATGGCTTTTACAGCTTCATCATACTCTGATGATGAAAATTTACCATTCTTTCGCATCCATTCCTTTACATTTTGCAATAAATGGTTCCAACATACCAAACTTTTTGTATTATCAAAATAATGGGAGCAATCAAACTCACGATCAGAAATGAATAACTTCCTGGATTTATTAAAATTTTTTCCGCAAACATTTTCTTTTATTGTTTGAAAAAAGTATTTGTGATTTTGTGCTAATCTTTTTTCATGTATAAAAAATGCAAAAGGAACAGTAGGCGAAGAATATAAGTATTTATTCCATTTTGTTTCCAAACAAACGTGTCGATAAGCTAAGCATGACAAATAATAATTTCCTAAATTGAAAGTTGTGTCATAGTGAAGTGTAATTTCTTTACAAGGTAGTAATTCTAACATTTCTTCCATTTGTGCAACAATTTTTTCACAACACATAACAATACAGATGTCTGGGTAGCTTTCTATTTTTCGAACAAATGGATGAATGGAATACGCAACAAGATGACTATTCCAAACCTCATCCTTATTATGAAAATTATTTTTTTCAGCATTTCTTGTCATAATATTTGCAACCTGTTTAGGATTTCTTGGAATAATAGAAGTTGAAATATGACCACCTGGGTCATTTGATAAAAGGCTCCTATATGCATCCATGGGTTTATTTTACCCTTGAGCCAAAACTTGATCAAAAACATAATGCGATGATCTGTAAAAAAAAGATTTTGATTTTGTTGAATTTCCATGACATCTATCAACATATGATTTTTCATTGCCCAAGTAATGAATCAATGCTTTTTTTCCATTTTGCAACATATATTCATGCTTTTCAAAATTGTTAGTATATGTTTTACCAACTCTTGCGTAAAAATATGTCTTAGTGATTAAACCATTTCCTAATGCACAACTTTTTTTGTTCCTCCACATATAGCCATCTGCTCGCAAATGCTTTTTTAATGTTTTGTCACTGGAAATTGTAAACCCATAAATTTCTCCTGCTTTGGGACGAACAGGTATAGTTTCTTCTCCATTATTAAAATAAGTAGCATTTTGTAATAGAGTCAGAACTTCATTAAAGGTAAGTGTCTCTGTTTTTTTAGTTATGGCAGGAGTTGCTGCAGTTATGTTCAAAGTTGCTTTTGAATTTATTGATGTCACAGATTTTTCTGATGTCATGGAAAGTGGAATAAAAACTTTGTCAGAAGTTTCATTATGCATATTAACCTCAATTACATTTTGATCTTTAAGGCTCGCATTTTTATTTAAATAAGCTGTTGATGTTTTATCATTGATTGTATTAGAATAAGATTGATCAACAGGTATTATTTGCAATGCATAGTTGTGGTCATTTTGAAACACAAATAGAAATTGGTGTCTGAAACTTTCTAAATGTTGAAGGGAATATTTCTGCTCATAAAACAAAGATCTTTCTTGTTGGTTGGCCATAAATTTGAATTTTGAGAAAGAAATGTTCTTTTTCATAATTTTCAATTTTGAGATTCATTCAAAGATACAAAATATAATTCAGAAAAAAATTGGTAATTTTTTGTTGTTGATAAATTTAAGTAAAAAAATAACAATAAAGGTAATAAAAATAATATTAAATACTTAGTAAAAACAAATACACATTAAAGGCATACATAAATTAAATTGTTATGGTAAAAACTGTCATATTTATTTGGGAAAATTTTTGTAAATGTTCTAATCTATATAAAAATTATCATCTACATCTTAAAAATTTAATAAAACCTACATCTTATTATGATTTCCAAAAAAACATAAAAAAAGTTTACACTATTCTATTAGCTTCATATTAAAATTGATTAAGATATAGGTCAATTTATTTTATCTTTTCTCAGAAAACTACATTCTAATTAACAATTTAAAAACATTGCCATAATCTTATCAACTCCAGATTAAATTTATTTAAAAACATAAATAAAAAAACTTGCATGTGTAACAAGTGAAGACTTTGCAATGTTATGCAAAAATAGTGTCACAATTCAGAGAACTAATGAAAGTTTTGCATTCTAAGAAAAATATTAATCCACTGGAAACTATGCGGATTAGAAATTACTTAATTTCAGAATCAAAAACTAATAAAGGAGTAGTTAAATTTCACAAATCTTTCTATATATATATATATATATATATATATATATATATATATATATATATATATATATATATATATATATATATATATTAGCATTATTAACAAAATAGTAAAAATTACTGAAAAAACTGATGCTAACATTTAAAAATATATAATAGTCATAGTAGTAGTCAAACTGTAGCTGCGTTAACAGCAAGTGAGTTAGAAATTTAATTTGACAGCTTTTGAAAATATACTGCAATATAACTTATATATAACAAAATATAACTTTCAATAATATAATGCAAAAGATGAATAGTTTAAACAAAAAATAATTTTTAAGTTAACTTTTTTGATACTAAATATTTGTCTAATTTTCTCTTGAAACTGTTTACATTTGTTTACTTGACAACTTCCAATGGCAATGTGTTCCATAAATTTTCTGTTCTGTTTATAATAAATTCATGCCTAGAAGTTTATTTTCCAATTTTAACAAATTATTAAACTTCATATACTAATTCTTTTTTTTTCTATACAGTAACGAACTCTCTTCTCACTAGACAGTTTTACAATAATAATTTGAATAGAACATACCTTTAGGTACCTTCCTTCATATACAGCACTTTGCAAAGCTCAAAGCTTCTCCCAATGCTTGCATTCCTCGTCATTTTTCTAAACATAAACAAACAAGCAAAAAAACAAATTAGAATACTTATTAAGACTTCATTGAAGTTTCTTCAACAAGCTTTATTGAATTTTGTTGCTAAACTAACTACTCTATATTTACTTTCAATAAAATAAATATGTTTAGCAATCGTTTTAGCTTATAAAAGGAAAGTATGGCTGTTAAAAGTACTTGAGGTTTGTCAAACTGATGGGTCAACCATACTATTAAAACATTAAAGTTTAATGTCTTAATATTTGTTAGCTAACACATATTAAAGATTAATTAATCTTTAATCTGTGTTAGCTAACACAAAATAAAGAAACAAATAGAAAGAAAAACAACGAAAATTTTACTATTTCCTATTGCTGTGATAACAGATTTTTATCTTACTGTGCATGTTTAGCATTAGTGACAGGCTTTCCCCTTATTGTGCAGCTTCCGCTAAACTTACTTTATTGTTGCAGGCCACTATTATTTTGGTATACAACACATAGATGGCATAGCAATACAAAACTTATTGCTACATTATAATTTTTAATTTAACATGTTTTGAATTTTATAAAATTCAAAACATTAATTTAAACTAATAATGCGGGGGTTGACTACCGGTTGTTCCTTGCTCGCATTCCGTTTTTTATTCTGTTACTCCAAGATGGTTTTTCGGCATTTCGGCTTTTCGGCGTTTTAGAATTCGGCGTTTTAGAAACTCTCCATTCATTGATTATTTGCTTAACTTTTTAAATTATTTACCTTTGCAAGACGCAACAGGTAGAAAAAATATAACTTGTCGTAATAATGAGCCTCTTATTATATACTGTAACCAGAAATTAAACAAAAACTAATATGCTGTAGGACTAAAAAAAAGAGACACAAATAAATTACGAATCAATAATGTACAAAACAAACAATTTAGGATTCCCTACTACTAGGTGGGGGAGGGGGGGGTCTATAATCATCTTTTATTATTTTTTTATTACTTAAACCAATTTTTTTAAATTAGTTTTTCATTCCAATTTTGAAAATCATTCTTTTTTTTTTTTTTATTTTGACTATTTAGTCTTCTACTTTGATTTTATTATAAGTAAATATATATTCACTAAAACAAGGCTTTGTTAAAAAAAGATAAAAACTATTATTATCATTAAACATAAAAAAGTAGAAAAGTAGAAATATTATAAAACAATCGAGTTTGAGCCACTTAAAAACTTTATTTTAAACTATACACATTGTTATAGAATATTTATAACCCCTAATAAAAGTATATTGCCTATTTCATTGAACAGTCATGTGACCTCATATTATTCGGCTGGTATAGAAGGCATTGACATTGTCATCTTTATGAAGTTAGGTATTTAACATCACGCATACAATTAAAATGCCTTAAAAAAAACATATTAGAAAGTTGTTGTAAAGTTTGTATATTTAAACTTGCAACGAAGCGCTGTGCGCCGAAAAATAATAATAAACTTGTCGTGGCATTATTATGAGGTAAAGGTGCTGGTAAAAAAGAGCCTTAATGTAAATATTAGCCTTGCTATAAAACGGAAAGATCATTAGATAGCCAACAAACAACTCAACTTTGGCTATTATTTATATTTCAACGTTGAAAAGTATGTGAAAGAAAGACTAGTTGCTTTTGCTGGCATACCTCTTTCGTCACGGAAAATGGTAGGTGCAAAGTTAAGAGAATGAAACTCTGCGGCATTATTTGACAATAATTAATAATAATCAATAAAAGTGCTTATGACGGTTTTATTATTAAAGCTAAGTTAAATAGAGGTTTTAAAGTGTTAAAAGAATTTAATAAAATCAAGCAAACAAACAAACAAAAAACTTATATAAAGTTCTAATTGAAAACCACGAACTTTAAATCAATATAAAATTTTGTTTTCATTTATATTAAGTGACGCATTGTTTGAACAAACTTTTATTTAATAAGCATACTTTTTTGTGACATATGCATTGTATATTTGCATGATTTTTCAAATTATTTACCTTTGCAGGTTGCAACAGGTGGAAAAAATATAACTTGTCGTAATTATGAGCCCCTTAATATAAACTGTAAACAGAAAAGAAACAAAAGCTATTATGCTGTAGGACTCAAAAAAAGAGACACACATAAATTACAAATCAAAAATGTACCAATCCAACAATTTAGGATTCCCTACTACTGGATGGGAGGAAGAGGGTCTATATTCATCTTTTATTATATTTTTATTACTTAAACCAATTTTTTTAAATTAGTGTTTTATGCCAATTTTGAAAATCATTTTTTTTTTTCATTTCGACTACTTAGTCTTCTACTTTAATTTTATTATAAGTAAATATATATTCACTAAAACAAGGCTTTGTTTAAAAAATATAAAAACTATTTTTATCAATAAACATAAAAAAGTAAAAAAGTAGAATCATTATGAAACAGGCGAGTTTGAGCCACTTAAAAACATTTTTTTAAACTTTACACATTGTCATAGAATATTTATAACCCCTAATGAAATTATATTGCCTCATTTCTGGAACAGTCATGCGACCTCATATTAGTCGGCTGGTAAAGAAGGAATTGATATGGTCATCTTTATGAAGTCAGATAATTAACAAAACGCATAAAACTTAAAAAGCCTCAAAGAAAACATATCAGAAAGTTGTTGTAAAATTTGTATTTTTAAACTTGCAAAGGTGCGCTGTGCGCCGAAATTTAATCATAAACTTGTCGTGGCATTTTTATGAGGTAAAGGTGCTGGTAAAATAGAGCCTTCATGTAAATATTCGCCTTGCAAAAAAACGGAAAGATCATTATATAGTATAACATACAACTCAACTTTGGCTATTATTTATATTTTGACGTTAAAAAGTATGTGAAAGAAAGACTAGTTGCTTTTGCTGGCATAACTCTATCGTCACGAAAAATGGTAGGTGTAAAGTTAAGAGAATAAAATTCTGCGGCATTATTTGACATCAAATAATAATAATCAATAAAAAGGTTTATAACGGTTTTATAATTAAAGCTAAGTTAAATAGAGGTTTTAAAGCGTTAAAAGAATTTATTAAAATCAAGCAAACAAACAAACAGAAAACTAACATAAAGTTCTAATAAAACCACGAACTTAAAAACAATATAAAATTTTGTTTTCATTTATATTAAAGGACGCATTATTTGAACAAACTTTTATTTAATAAGCATACTTTTTTGTGACATATGCATTGTATATTTGCATGATTTTTCTAATTATTTACCTTTGCAGGTTGCAAAAGGTGCAAAAAATATAACTTGTCGTAATTATGAGCCCCTTAATATAAACTGTAAACAGAAAACAAAAATAACTAATATGCAGTAGGACTCAAAAAAAGAGACACACATAAATTACAAATCAATAATGTACCAAACTAACAATTTAGGATTTTCTACTACTAGGTGGGGGAGGGGGGGTCTATATTCGTCGTTTTTTTTTACTTTTATTACTCAAACCAATTTTTTTAAAATAATTTTTAATGCCAATTTAGAAAATCTATTTTTTTTTTTATTTTTTTATTTTGACTATTTAGTCTTCTACTTTGATTTTATTATAAGTAAATATATATTTACTAAAACAAGGCTTTGTTAAAAAAAGATAAAAACTACTATTATCATTATACATAAAAAAGTAGAAAAGTAGAAATATTATGAAACAGTCAAATTTGAGCCACTAAAAAACTTTTTTTTTAACTTTACACATTGTTATAGAATATTTATAACTCCGAATAAAAGTATATTGCCTATTTTATTGGACAGTCATGTGAGCTCATATAATTCGGCTGGGATAGAAGGCATTGATATGGTCATCTTTATGAAGTTAGGTACTTAACAATACGGATACAATTAAAAAGCCTTAAAGAAAACATATCAGAAAGTTGTTGTAAAACTTGTATATTTAAACTCGCAACGATGGGCTGTGCGCCAAAAATTAATAACAAACTTTTCGATGCATTATAATGAGGTAAAGGTGCTGTTAAAATAAAGCCTTCGTGTGAATATTCGCCTTGCTATAAAACGGAAAGATCATTAGATAGCCAACAACTAAATCAACTTTGACTATCATTTATATTTTGATATTAAAAAGTTAGTGAAAGAAAGACTAGATGCTTTTGCTGGCAAACCTCTTTCGTCACGGAAAAAGATAGGTGTAAAGTTAAGAGAACGAAACTTTGCGGCATTATTTGGCAATAATTGAAAGTAATCAATAAAAGTGTTCATAACGGTTTTATAATTAAAGCTAAGTTAAATAAGGGTTCCAAAGTGTTCGAGATTTTATCATAAATAAACAAACAAACAAAAAACTAATATAAAACTCTAATTGAAAACGACGAGCATAAAACTAATATATAACTTTTGATTCATTTATATAAAGTGGCGCAATGTTTGAACTATCTTTTATTAAATAAGAATACTTTTTTGTGACAACATTCATTGATTATCTGCTTAATTTTTTAAATTATTTACCTTTGCAAGTCGCAACAGGTAGATAAAATATAACTTGTCGTAATTATGAGCCCACTTAATATAAACTGTATACAAAAAACAAACAAAAACTATTCTGCTGTAGTACTAAAAAAAGAGACACACATAAAATACGAACTAATAAAGTACCAAACTAACAATTTAGGATTCCCTACTACTAAGGGGAAGGTAGGGGAGTCTATATTCATCTTTTACTATATTTTTAATATTTAAACCAATTTTTCTTAATTAGTTATTCATGCCGATTTTGAAAATCATTCTTTTTTTTTTCATTTTGACTATTTAGTGTTCTACTTTGATTTTATTATTAGTAAATATATATTTACTAAAACAAGGCTTTGTTAAAAAAAGATAAAATCTATTATTATCATTAAACATAAAAAAGTAGAAAAGTAGAAATATTATGAAACAGTCGTGTTTGAGCCACTTAAAAACATTTTTATAAACTTTACACATTGTTATAGAATATTTATTACACCGAATGAAATTATATTGCCTCTTTTATGGATGTGTCATGTGACTTCATATTAGTCGGCTGGTAAAAAAAGCATTGATATGGTCATCTTTATGAAGTCATATATTTAACTATACGCATAAAAAGCCTTAAAAAAAACATTTCAGAAAGTTGTTGTAAAATTTTTCTATTAAAACTTGCAACGATGCGCTGTGCGCCAAAAACTGATAATAAACTTTTCGTGGCATTATTATGAAGTAAAGATGCTAGTAAAATAAAGCCTTAAAGTAAATATTCGCCTTGCTATAAAACGGAAAGATTATTAGATAGCCAACAAACAACTCAACTTTGGCTATTATTTATATTTCGACATTGAAAAGTAGGTGAAAGAAAGACTAGTTGCGTTTGCTGGCAAACCTCTTTCGTCACAAAAAATGGTAGGTGTAAAGT
Source organism: Hydra vulgaris (assembly GCF_022113875.1). Taxonomy (NCBI): domain Eukaryota; kingdom Metazoa; phylum Cnidaria; class Hydrozoa; order Anthoathecata; family Hydridae; genus Hydra; species Hydra vulgaris. The sequence goes on along the minus strand of NC_061167.1, from coordinate 973,424 downwards.
TAAGAGAATGGAAATTTGCAGCATTTTTTGACAATAACTAAAAATAATCAATAAAAATGTTTATAAAGGATTCATAATTAAAGCTAAGTTAAATAGGGGTTTAAAGTGATACAAAAATTTATAAAAAATAAGCAAACAAACAAACAAAAAACTAGTATAAAAATCTAATTGAAAACGACGAAAATAAAACCAATATATAATTTTTGTTTCATTTATATTATGTAGCGCAATGTTTAAACTATCTTTTATTAAATAAGAATACTTTTTTGTGACAACATTCATTGATTATTTGCTAAATTTTTTAAAATATTTATCTTTGCAAGTCGCAACAGCTAGGAAAAATATAACTTGTCGTAATAATGAGCCTCTTATTATAAACTGCAACAAGAAAATAAACAACAACTTATATGCTGTAGGACTAAAAAAAACAGACACACATAAATTAGGAATCAATAATGTGCCAAACCGACAATTTAGGATTTCCGACTACTAAAGAGAAGGGGGCTGGTCTAATTATTTATCTTTTATTATATTTTTATTATTTAAACTAATTTTTTTAAATTAGTTTTCATGCCAATTTTAAAAATCATTCTTTTTTTTTTTTTATTTTAAATATTTAGTCTTCTACGTTGATTTTATTATAAGTAAATATATATTCACTACAACAAGGCTTTGATAAAAAAAGATAAAAACTATTATTAGCTTTAAACGTAAAAAAGTAGAAAAGAAGAAATATTATCAAACAGTCGAGTTTGAGCCACTTAAAAACATTTTTTTAAACTATACACATTGTTATAGAATATTTATAACCCCTAACGAAAGTATATTGCTTCTTTCATTGAACAGTCATGTGACATCATATTAATCGGCTGGTATAGAAGGCATTGATATTGTCATCTTTATAAAGTCAGATATTTAACAACACGCATACAATTAAAAAGCCTTAAATTAAAAAAGTATACTTTTTTGTGACATATGCATTGTATATTTGCTTGACTTTTCTAATTATTTACCTTTGCAGGTTGCAACAGGTGAAAAAAATAACTTGTCGTATTTGTATGCCCCTTACTATAAACTGTGAACAGAAAACAAACAAAAACAAATATGCTGTAGGACTAAAAAAAAAAACACACATAAATGACGAATCAATAATGTACCAAACCAATAATTTAGGATTCTCTAATACAAGGTGGGTGGAGGGGGAAGGGGTCTATATTCATCTTTTATTATATTTTTATCACTTAAACTAATTTTTTTTAATTAGTTCTTAAGCCAATTTTAAAAATCATTCTTTTTTTTTTTTTTATTTTGATTATTTAGCCTTCTACTTTGATTTTATTATAAGTAAATATATATTCACTAAAACAAGGCTTTGTTAAAAAAAGAAAATAACTATTTTTATCAATAAACATAAAAAAGTAGAAAAGTAGAATTATTATAAAACAATCGAGTTTGAGCCACTTAAAAACGTTTTTGTCAACTTTACACATTTTTATAGAATACTTATAACCCCTAATGAAAGTATATTGCCTCTTTTATGGAACAGTCATGTGAGCTCATATAATTCGGCTGGGATAGAAGGCATTGATATGGTCATCTTTATGAAGTCAGATATTTAACATTACTTTTAAAATAAAAAAGCCTCAAGGAAAACATATCAGAAAGTTGTGGAAAAGTTTGTATATTTAAATTTGCAACGATGCGCTGTGCGCCAAAAATTAATAAACTTTTCATACAATTTATATGAGATAAAGGTGATGGTAAAATAGAGCCTTCATGTAAATATTCGCCTTGCATTAAAACGGAAAAATCATTAGATAGATAACAAACAACTCAACTTTGGCTATTATTCATATTTCGACATTGAAAAGTATGTGAAAGAAAGACTAGTTGCTTTTGCTGAAAAACCTCTTTCGTCACGGAAAAAGATTGGTGTAAAGTTAAGAGAATGAAACTTTGCGGCATTATTTGAAAATAATTAAAAATAATCAATAAAAGTGTTCATAACGCTTTTATAAATAAAGCTAAGTTAAATAAGGGTTCGAAAGTGTTACAAGATTTTATCATAAATAAACAAACAAACAAAAAACTAATATAAAACTCTAATTGAAAACAACGAACATAAAACTAATATATAATTTTTAATTCATTTATATTAAGTGGCGCAATGTTTGAACTATCTTTTATTAAATAAGAATGTGTTTTTGTAACAACATTCATTGATTATCTGCTATATTTTTTAAATTATTTACCTTTGCAAGTCGCAACAGGTAGAAAAAAGATAACTTGTCGTAATTATGAGCCCCTTAATATAAACTGTATACAGAAAACAAACAAAAACTAATCTGCTGTAGTACTAAAAAAAGAGACACACATAAAATACGAACTAATAATGTACCAAACTAACAATTTAGGATTTCCTACTACTAAAGGGGAGGGGGGGGTCTATACTCATCTTTTACTATATTTTTAATATTTAAACCAATTTTTCTTAATTAGTTATTCATGCCAATTTTGAAAATCATTCTTTTTTTTTTTCATTTTGACTATTTAATGTTCTACTTTGATTTTATTATTAGTAAATATATATTCACTAAAACAAGGCTTTGTTAAAAAAAGATAAAATCTATTATTATCATTAAACATAAAAAAGTAGAAAAGTAGAAATATTATGAAACAGTCGTGTTTGAGCCACTTAAAAACATTTTTATAAACTTTACACATTGTTATAGAATATTTATTACACCGAATGAAAGTATATTGCCTCTTTTATGGATGTGTCATGTGACTTCATATTAGTCGGCTGGTAAAAAAAGCATTGATATGGTCATCTTTATGAAGTCATATATTCAACTATACGCATAAAAAGCCTTAAAAAAAACATATCAGAAAGTTGTTGTAAAATTTTTCGATGAAAACTTGCAACGATGCGCTGTGCGCCAAAAACTGATAATAAACTTTTCGTGGCATTATTATGAAGTAAAGATGCTAGTAAAATAAAGCCTTAAAGGAAATATTCGCCTTGCTATAAAACGCAAAGATTATTAGATAGCCAACAAACAACTCAACTTTGGCTATTATTTATATTTCGACATTGAAAAGTATGTGAAAGAAAGACTAGTTGCGTTTGCTGGCAAACCTCTTTCGTCACAAAAAATGGTAGGTGTAAAGTTAAGAGAATGGAAATTTGCAGCATTTTTTGACAATAACTAAAAATAATCAATAAAAATGTTTATAAAGATATCATAATTAAAGCTTAGTTAAATAGGGGTTTAAAGTGTTACAAAATTTTATAAAAAATAAGCAAACAAACAAACAAAAAACTAATATAAAAATCTAATTGAAAACGACGAAAATAAAACCAATATATAATTTTTGTTTCATTTATATTATGTAGCGCAATGTTTAAACTATCTTTTATTAAATAAGAATACTTTTTTGTGACAACATTCATTGATTACTTGCTAAATTTTTTAAAATATTTATCTTTGCAAGTCGCAACAGGTAGGAAAAATATAACTTGTCGTAATAATGAGCCTCTTATTATATACTGTAACAAGAAAATAAACAAAAACTAATATGCTGTAGGACTAAAAAAAAGAGACACACATAAATTAGGAATCAATAATGTGCCAAACCAACATTTTAGGATTTCCGACTACTAAAGAGAAGGGGGCTGGTCTAATTATTTATCTTGTATTATATTTTTAAAACGTAAACTAATTTTATTTAATTTGTTTTTCATGCTAATTTTGAAAATCATTTTTTATTTTTTTTATTTTGACTAATTAATCTTTTACGTTGATTTTATTATAAGTAAATATATATTCACTACAACAAAGCTTTGATAAAAAAAGATAAAAACTATTATTATCTTTAAACATAAAAAAGTAGAAAAGTAGAAATATTATAAAACAGTCGAGTTTGAGCCACTTTAAAACATTTTTTTAAACTATACACATTGTTATAGAATATTTATAACCCCTAACGAATGTCTATTGCCTCTTTCATTGAACAGTCATGTGACATCATATTAATCGGCTGGTATAGAAGGAATTGATATTGTCATCTTTATGAAGTCAGATATTTAACAACACGCATACAATTAAAAAGCCTTAAATAAAACATATCAGAAAGTTGTTGTAAAATTTGTATATTTAAACTTGCAACGATGCGCTGTGCGCCGAAAATAAATAATAAACTTTTCGTGGCATTATTATGAGGTAAAGGGCTGGTAAAGTAGAGCCTTAATGTAAATATTCGCTTTGCAATAAAACGAAAAGATCATTAGATAGCCAACAAACAACTCAACTTTGGCTATTATTTATATTTCGACATTGAATAGTATGAGAAAAAAAGACTAGTTGCTTTTGCTGCCAAACCTCTTTCGTCACGGATAATGGTTAGTGTAAAGTTAAGAGAATGAAACTTTGCGGCATTATTTGACAATAATTAAAAATAATCAATAAAAGCGTTTATAACGGTTTAATAATTAAAGGTAAGTTAAATAGATGTTTCAAAGTGTTACAAGATTTTATCAAAAATAAACAAACAAACAAACAAAAAACTAATATAAAGTTCTGATTAAAAACCACGAACTTAAAACCAATATAAAATTTTGTTTTCATTTATATAAAATGGCGCATTGTTTGAACTAACTTTTATTAAATAAGCATACTTTTTTGTGACATATGCATTGTATATTTGCTTGATTTTTCAAATTATTTACCTTTGCAGGTTGCAACAGGTGAAAAAATTATAACTTGTCGTATTTGTATGCCCCTTACTGTGAACAGAAAACAAACAAAAACAAATATGCTGTAGGACTAAAAAAAAGAGACACACATAAATTACGAATCAATAATGTACCAAACCAACAATTTAAGATTCCCTACTACTAGGTGGGGTGGGGGTCTATATTCATCTTTTATTATATTTTTATTATTTAAACCAATTTTTTTAAATTAGTTTTCATGCCAATTTTAAAAATCATTCTTTTTTTTTTTTATTTTAATTATTTAGTCTTCTACGTTGATTTTATTATAAGTAAATATATATTCACTACAACAAGGCTTTGATAAAAAAAGATAAAAACTATTATTAGCTTTAAACGTAAAAAAGTAGAAAAGAAGAAATATTATCAAACAGTCGAGTTTGAGCCACTTGAAAACATTTTTTTAAACTATACACATTGTTATAGAATATTTATAACCCCTAACGAAAGTATATTGCTTCTTTCATTGAACAGTCATGTAAAATCATATTAATCGGCTGGTATAGAAGGCATTGATATTGTCATCTTTATAAAGTCAGATATTTAACAATACGCATACAATTAAAAAGCCTTGAATTAAATAAGTATACTTTTTTGTGACATATGCATTGTATATTAGCTTGACTTTTCTAATTAATTACCTTTGCAGGTTGCAACAGGTAAAAAAAAATAACTTGTCGTATTTGTATGCCCCTTACTATAAACTGTGAACAGAAAACAAACAAAAACAAATATGCTGTAGGACTAAAAAAAAAAACACACATAAATGACGAATCAATAATGTACAAAACCAATAATTTAGGATTCTCTAATACTAGGTGGGTGGAGGGGGAAGGGGTCTATATTCATCTTTTATTTTATTTTAATAACTTAAACTAATTTTTTTAAATTAGTTCTTATGCCAATTTAAAAAATCATTCTTTTTTTTTTTTTTATTTTGATTATTTAGTCTTCTACTTTGATTTTATTTTTAGTAAATATATATTCACTAAAACAAGGCTTTGTTAAAAAAAGAAAATAACTATTTTTATCAATAAACATAAAGTAGAAAAGTAGAATTATTATAAAACAATCGAGTTTGAGCCACTTAAAAACGTTTTTGTCAACTTTACACATTTTTATAGAATACTTATAACCCCTAATGAAAGTATATTGCCTCTTTTATGGAACAGTCATGTGAGCTCATATAATTCGGCTGGGATAGAAGGCATTGATATGGTCATCTTTATGAAGTCAGATATTTAACATTACTTTTAAAATAAAAAAGCCTCAAAGAAAACATATCAGAAAGTTGTGAAAAAGTTTGTATATTTAAATTTGCAACGATGCGCTGTGCGCCAAAAATTAATAAACTTTTCGTACAATTTATATGAGGTAAAGGTGATGGTAAAATAGAGCCTTCATGTAAATATTCGCCTTGCATTAAAACGGAAAAATCATTAGATAGATAACAAACAACTCAACTTTGGCTATTATTCATATTTCGACATTGAAAAGTATGTGAAAGAAAGACTAGTTGCTTTTGCTGAAAAACCTCTTTCGTCACGGAAAAAGATTGGTGTAAAGTTAAGAGAATGAAACTTTGCGGCATTATTTGAAAATAATTAAAAATAATCAATAAAAGTGTTCATAACGGTTTTATAAATAAAGCTAAGTTAAATAAGGGTTCCAAAGTGTTACAAGATTTTATCATAAATAAACAAACAAACAAAAAACTAATACAAAACTCTAATTGAAAACGACGAACATAAAACTAATATATAATTTTTAATTCATTTATATTAAGTGGCGCAATGTTTGAACTATCTTTTATTAAATAAGAATATGTTTTTGTAACAACATTCATTGATTATCTGCTAAATTTTTTAAATTATTTACCTTTGCAAGTCGCAACAGGTAGAAAAAATATAACTTGTCGTAATTATGAGCCCCTTAATATAAACTGTATACAGAAAACAAACGAAAAATAATCTGCTGTAGTACTAAAAAAAGAGACACACATAAAATACGAACTAATAATGTACCAAACTGACAATTTAGGATTTCCTACTACTAAGGGGAAATTGGGGGGGGGTCTATATTCATCTTTTACTATATTTTTAATATTTAAACTAATTTTTCTAAATTAGTTATTCATGCCAATTTTGAAAATCATTCTTTTTTTTTTTCATTTTGACTATTTAATGTTCTACTTTGATTTTATTATTAGTAAATATATATTCACTAAAACAAGGCTTTGTTAAAAAAAGATAAAATCTATTATTATCATTAAACATAAAAAAGTAGAAAAGTAGAAATATTATGAAACAGTCGTGTTTGAGCCACTTAAAAACATTTTTATAAACTTTACACATTGTTATAGAATATTTATTACACCGAATGAAAGTATATTGCCTCTTTTATGGATGTGTCATGTGACTTCATATTAGTCGGCTGGTAAAAAAAGCATTGATATGGTCATCTTTATGAAGTCATATATTCAACTATACGCATAAAAAGCCTTAAAAAAAACATATCAGAAAGTTGTTGTAAAATTTTTCTATTAAAACTTGCAACGATGCGCTGTGCGCCAAAAACTGATAATAAACTTTTCGTGGCATTATTATGAAGTAAAGATGCTAGTAAAATAAAGCCTTAAAGTAAATATTCGCCTTGCTATAAAACGCAAAGATTATTAGATAGCCAACAAACAACTCAACTTTGGCTATTATTTATATTTCGACATTGAAAAGTATGTGAAAGAAAGACTAGTTGCGTTTGCTGGCAAACCTCTTTCGTCACAAAAAATGGTAGGTGTAAAGTTAAGAGAATGGAAATTTGCAGCATTTTTTGACAATAACTAAAAATAATCAATAAAAATGTTTATAAAGATATCATAATTAAAGCTTAGTTAAATAGGGGTTTAAAGTGTTACAAAATTTTATAAAAAATAAGCAAACAAACAAACAAAAAACTAATATAAAAATCTAATTGAAAACGACGAAAATAAAACCAATATATAATTTTTGTTTCATTTATATTATGTAGCGCAATGTTTAAACTATCTTTTATTAAATAAGAATACTTTTTTGTGACAACATTCATTGATTACTTGCTAAATTTTTTAAAATATTTATCTTTGCAAGTCGCAACAGGTAGGAAAAATATAACTTGTCGTAATAATGAGCCTCTTATTATATACTGTAACAAGAAAATAAACAAAAACTAATATGCTGTAGGACTAAAAAAAAGAGACACACATAAATTAGGAATCAATAATGTGCCAAACCAACATTTTAGGATTTCCGACTACTAAAGAGAAGGGGGCTGGTCTAATTATTTATCTTGTATTATATTTTTAAAACGTAAACTAATTTTATTTAATTTGTTTTTCATGCTAATTTTGAAAATCATTTTTTATTTTTTTTATTTTGACTAATTAATCTTTTACGTTGATTTTATTATAAGTAAATATATATTCACTACAACAAAGCTTTGATAAAAAAAGATAAAAACTATTATTATCTTTAAACATAAAAAAGTAGAAAAGTAGAAATATTATAAAACAGTCGAGTTTGAGCCACTTTAAAACATTTTTTTAAACTATACACATTGTTATAGAATATTTATAACCCCTAACGAATGTCTATTGCCTCTTTCATTGAACAGTCATGTGACATCATATTAATCGGCTGGTATAGAAGGAATTGATATTGTCATCTTTATGAAGTCAGATATTTAACAACACGCATACAATTAAAAAGCCTTAAATAAAACATATCAGAAAGTTGTTGTAAAATTTGTATATTTAAACTTGCAACGATGCGCTGTGCGCCGAAAATAAATAATAAACTTTTCGTGGCATTATTATGAGGTAAAGGGCTGGTAAAGTAGAGCCTTAATGTAAATATTCGCTTTGCAATAAAACGAAAAGATCATTAGATAGCCAACAAACAACTCAACTTTGGCTATTATTTATATTTCGACATTGAATAGTATGAGAAAAAAAGACTAGTTGCTTTTGCTGCCAAACCTCTTTCGTCACGGATAATGGTTAGTGTAAAGTTAAGAGAATGAAACTTTGCGGCATTATTTGACAATAATTAAAAATAATCAATAAAAGCGTTTATAACGGTTTAATAATTAAAGGTAAGTTAAATAGATGTTTCAAAGTGTTACAAGATTTTATCAAAAATAAACAAACAAACAAACAAAAAACTAATATAAAGTTCTGATTAAAAACCACGAACTTAAAACCAATATAAAATTTTGTTTTCATTTATATAAAATGGCGCATTGTTTGAACTAACTTTTATTAAATAAGCATACTTTTTTGTGACATATGCATTGTATATTTGCTTGATTTTTCAAATTATTTACCTTTGCAGGTTGCAACAGGTGGAAAAAATATAACTTGTCGTATTTGTATGCCCCTTACTATAAACTGTGAACAGAAAACAAACAAAAACAAATATGCTGTAGGACTAAAAAAAAGAGACACACATAAATTACGAATCAATAATGTACCAAACCAACAGTTTAAGATTCCCTACTACTAGGTGGGGTGGGGGTCTATATTCATCTTTTATTATATTTTTATTATTTAAACCAATTTTTTTAAATTAGTTTTTATGCCAATTTTAAAAATCATTCTTTTTTTTTTTTATTTTAATTATTTAGTTTTCTACGTTGATTTTATTTTAAGTAAATATATATTCACTACAACAAGGCTTTGATAAAAAAAGATAAAAACTATTATTAGCTTTAAACGTAAAAAAGTAGAAAAGAAGAAATATTATCAAACAGTCGAGTTTGAGCCACTTGAAAACATTTTTTTAAACTATACACATTGTTATAGAATATTTATAACCCCTAACGAAAGTTTATTGCCTCTTTCATTGAACAGTCATGTGACATCATATTAATCGGCTGGTATAGAAGGCATTGATATTGTCATCTTTATAAAGTCAGATATTTAACAACACGCATACAATTAAAAAGCCTTAAATTAAATAAGTATACTTTTTTGTGACATATGCATTGTATATTTGCTTGACTTTTCTAATTATTTACCTTTGCAGGTTGCAACAGGTAAAAAAAATAACTTGTTGTATTTGTATGCCCCTTACTATAAACTGTGAACAGAAAACAAACAAAAACAAATATGCTGTAGGACTAAAAAAAAAACACACATAAATGACGAATCAATAATGTACCAAACCAATAATTTAGGATTCTCTAATACTAGGTGGGTGGAGGGGGAAGGGGTCTATATTCATCTTTTATTTTATTTTATTAACTTAAACTAGTTTTTTTAAATTAGTTCTTATGCAAAATTAAAAAATCTTTTTTTTTTTTATTTTATTTTGATTATTTAGTCTTCTACTTTGATTTTATTATAAGTAAATATATATTCACTAAAACAAGGCTTTGTTAAAAAAAGAAAATAACTATTTTTATCAATAAACATAAAAAAGTAGAAAAGTAGAATTATTATAAAACAATCGAGTTTGAGCCACTTAAAAACGTTTTTGTCAACTTTACACATTTTTATAGAATACTTATAACCCCTAATGAAAGTATATTGCCACTTTTATGGAACAGTCATGTGAGCTCATATAATTCGGCTCGGATAGAATGCATTGATATGGTCATCTTAATGAAGTCAGATATTAAACATTACTTTTAAAATAAAAAAGCCTCAAAGAAAACATTTCAGAAAGTTGTGGTAAAGTTTGTATATTTAAATTTGCAACGATGCGCTGTGCGTCAAAAATTAATAAACTTTTCGTACAATTTATATGAGGTAAAGATGATGGTAAAATAGAGCCTTCATGTAAATATTCGCCTTGCTTTAAAACGGAAAAGTCATTAGATAGATAACAAACAACTCAACTTTGGCTATTATTCATATTTCGACATTGAAAAGTATGTGAAAGAAAGACTAGTTGCTTTTGCTGAAAAACCTCTTTCGTCACGGAAAAAGATTGGTGTAAAGTTAAGAGAATGAAACTTTGCGGCATTATTTGAAAATAATTAAAAATAATCAATAAAAGTGTTCATAACGGTTTTATAAATAAAGCTAAGTTAAATAAGGGTTCCAAAGTGTTACAAGATTTTATCATAAATAAACAAACAAACAAAAAACTAATACAAAACTCTAATTGAAAACGAGGAACATAAAACTAATATATAATTTTTAATTCATTTATATTAAGTGGCGCAATGTTTGAACTATCTTTTATTAAATAAGAATATGTTTTTGTAACAACATTCATTGATTATCTGCTAAATTTTTTAAATTATTTACCTTTGCAAGTCGCAACAGGTAGAAAAAATATAACTTGTCGTAATTATGAGCCCCTTAATATAAACTGTATACAGAAAACAAACAAAAACTAATCTGCTGTAGTACTAAAAAAAGAGACACACATAAAATACGAACTAATAATGTACCAAACTGACAATTTAGGATTTCCTACTACTAAGGGGAAGGTGGGGGGGTCTATATTCATCTTTTACTATATTTTTAATATTTAAACTAATTTTTTTAAATTCGTTATTCATGCCAATTTTGAAAATCATTCTTTTTTTTTTTCATTTTGACTATTTAGTGTTCTACTTTGATTTTATTATTAGTAAATATATATTCACTAAAACAAGGCTTTGTTAAAAAAAGATAAAATCTATTATTATCATTAAACATAAAAAAGTAGAAAAGTAGAAATATTATGAAACAGTCGTGTTTGAGCCACTTAAAAACATTTTTATAAACTTTACACATTGTTATAGAATATTTATTACACCGAATGAAAGTATATTGCCTCTTTTATGGATGTGTCATGTGACTTCATATTAGTCGGCTGGTAAAAAAAGCATTGATATGGTCATCTTTATAAAGTCATATATTTAACTATACGCATAAAAAGCCTTAAAAAAAACATATCAGAAAGTTGTTGTAAAATTTTTCTATTAAAACTTGCAAAGATGCGCTGTGCGCCAAAAACTGATAATAAACTTTTCGTGGCATTATTATGAAGTAAAGATGCTAGTAAAATAAAGCCTTAAAGGAAATATTCGCCTTGCTATAAAACGCAAAGATTATTAGATAGCCAACAAACAACTCAACTTTGGCTATTATTTATATTTCGACATTGAAAAGTATGTGAAAGAAAGACTAGTTGCGTTTGCTAGCAAACCTCTTTCGTCACAAAAAATGGTAGGTGTAAAGTTAAGAGAATGGAAATTTGCAGCATTTTTTGACAATAACAAAAAATAATCAATAAAAATGTTAATAAAGGTATCATAATTAAAGCTTAGTTAAATAGGGGTTTAAAGTGTTACAAAATTTTATAAAAAATAAGTAAACAAACAAACAAAAAACTAATATAAAAATCTAATTGAAAACGACGAAAATAAAACCAATATATAATTTTTGTTTCATTTATATTATGTAGCGCAATGTTTAAACTATCTTTTATTAAATAAGAATACTTTTTTGTGACAACATTCATTGATTACTTGCTAAATTTTTTAAAATATTTATCTTTGCAAGTCGCAACAGGTAGGAAAAATATAACTTGTCGTAATAATGAACCTCTTATTATATACTGTAACAAGAAAATAAACAAAAACTAATATGCTGTAGGACTAAAAAAAAGAGACACACATAAATTAGGAATCAATAATGTGCCAAACCAACAATTTAGGATTTCCGACTACTAAAGAGAAGGGGGCTGGTCTAATTATTTATCTTGTATTATATTTTTAAAACGTAAACTAATTTTATTTAATTTGTTTTTCATGCTAATTTTGAAAATCATTTTTTATTTTTTTTATTTTGACTAATTAATCTTCTACGTTGATTTTATTATAAGTAAATATATATTCACTACAACAAAGCTTTAATAAAAAAAAATAAAAAACTATTATTATCTTTAAACATAAAAAAGTAGAAAAGTAGAAATATCATAAAACAGTCGAGTTTGAGCCACTTTAAAACATTTTTTTAAACTATACACATTGTTATAGAATATTTATAACCCCTAACGAAAGTCTATTGCCTCTTTCATTGAACAGTCATGTGACATCATATTAATCAGCTGGTATAGAAGGAATTGATATTGTCATCTTTATGAAGTCAGATATTTAACAACACGCATACAATTAAAAAGCCTTAAATAAAACATATCAGAAAGTTGTTGTAAAATTTGTATATTTAAACTTGCAACGATGCGTTGTGCGCCGAAAATAAATAATAAACTTTTCGTGGCATTATTATGAGGTAAAGGACTGGTAAAGTAGAGCCTTAATGTAAATATTCGCTTTGCAATAAAACGAAAAGATCATTAGATAGCCAACAAACAACTCAACTTTGGCTATTATTTATATTTCGACATTGAATAGTATGAGAAAAAAAGACTAGTTGCTTTTGCTGCCAAACCTCTTTCGTCACGGATAATGGTTAGTGTAAAGTTAAGAGAATGAAACTTTGCGGCATTATTTGACAATAATTAAAAATAATCAATAAAAGCGTTTATAACGGTTTAATAATTAAAGGTAAGTTAAATAGATGTTTCAAAGTGTTACAAGATTTTATCAAAAATAAACAAACAAACAAACAAAAAACTAACATAAAGTTCTGATTAAAAACCACGAACTTAAAACCAATATAAAATTTTGTTTTCATTTATATAAAATGGCGCATTGTTTGAACTAACTTTTATTAAATAAGCATACTTTTTTGTGACATATGCATTGTATATTTGCTTGATTTTTCAAATTATTTACCTTTGCAGGTTGCAACAGGTGAAAAAATTATAACTTGTCGTATTTGTATGCCCCTTACTGTGAACAGAAAACAAACAAAAACAAATATGCTGTAGGACTAAAAAAAAGAGACACACATAAATTACGAATCAATAATGTACCAAACCAACAATTTAAGATTCCCTACTACTAGGTGGGGTGGGGGTCTATATTCATCTTTTATTATATTTTTATTATTTAAACCAATTTTTTTAAATTAGTTTTCATGCCAATTTTAAAAATCATTCTTTTTTTTTTTTATTTTAATTATTTAGTCTTCTACGTTGATTTTATTATAAGTAAATATATATTCACTACAACAAGGCTTTGATAAAAAAAGATAAAAACTATTATTAGCTTTAAACGTAAAAAAGTAGAAAAGAAGAAATATTATCAAACAGTCGAGTTTGAGCCACTTGAAAACATTTTTTTAAACTATACACATTGTTATAGAATATTTATAACCCCTAACGAAAGTATATTGCTTCTTTCATTGAACAGTCATGTAAAATCATATTAATCGGCTGGTATAGAAGGCATTGATATTGTCATCTTTATAAAGTCAGATATTTAACAATACGCATACAATTAAAAAGCCTTGAATTAAATAAGTATACTTTTTTGTGACATATGCATTGTATATTTGCTTGACTTTTCTAATTAATTACCTTTGCAGGTTGCAACAGGTAAAAAAAAATAACTTGTCGTATTTGTATGCCCCTTACTATAAACTGTGAACAGAAAACAAACAAAAACAAATATGCTGTAGGACTAAAAAAAAAAACACACATAAATGACGAATCAATAATGTACAAAACCAATAATTTAGGATTCTCTAATACTAGGTGGGTGGAGGGGGAAGGGGTCTATATTCATCTTTTATTTTATTTTAATAACTTAAACTAATTTTTTTAAATTAGTTCTTATGCCAATTTAAAAAATCATTCTTTTTTTTTTTTTTATTTTGATTATTTAGTCTTCTACTTTGATTTTATTTTTAGTAAATATATATTCACTAAAACAAGGCTTTGTTAAAAAAAGAAAATAACTATTTTTATCAATAAACATAAAGTAGAAAAGTAGAATTATTATAAAACAATCGAGTTTGAGCCACTTAAAAACGTTTTTGTCAACTTTACACATTTTTATAGAATACTTATAACCCCTAATGAAAGTATATTGCCTCTTTTATGGAACAGTCATGTGAGCTCATATAATTCGGCTGGTATGAAGGCATTGATATGGTCATCTTTATGAAGTCAGATATTTAACATTACTTTTAAAATAAAAAAGCCTCAAAGAAAACATATCAGAAAGTTGTGGAAAAGTTTGTATATTTAAATTTGCAACGATGCGCTGTGCGCCAAAAATTAATAAACTTTTCGTACAATTTATATGAGGTAAAGGTGATGGTAAAATAGAGCCTTCATGTAAATATTCGCCTTGCATTAAAACGGAAAAATCATTAGATAGATAACAAACAACTCAACTTTGGCTATTATTCATATTTCGACATTGAAAAGTATGTGAAAGAAAGACTAGTTGCTTTTGCTGAAAAACCTCTTTCGTCACGGAAAAAGATTGGTGTAAAGTTAAGAGAATGAAACTTTGCGGCATTATTTGAAAATAATTAAAAATAATCAATAAAAGTGTTCATAACGGTTTTATAAATAAAGCTAAGTTAAATAAGGGTTCCAAAGTGTTACAAGATTTTATCATAAATAAACAAACAAACAAAAAACTAATACAAAACTCTAATTGAAAACGACGAACATAAAACTAATATATAATTTTTAATTCATTTATATTAAGTGGCGCAATGTTTGAACTATCTTTTATTAAATAAGAATATGTTTTTGTAACAACATTCATTGATTATCTGCTAAATTTTTTAAATTATTTACCTTTGCAAGTCGCAACAGGTAGAAAAAATATAACTTGTCGTAATTATGAGCCCCTTAATATAAACTGTATACAGAAAACAAACGAAAAATAATCTGCTGTAGTACTAAAAAAAGAGACACACATAAAATACGAACTAATAATGTACCAAACTGACAATTTAGGATTTCCTACTACTAAGGGGAAATTGGGGGGGGGGGTCTATATTCATCTTTTACTATATTTTTAATATTTAAACTAATTTTTCTAAATTAGTTATTCATGCCAATTTTGAAAATCATTCTTTTTTTTTTTTCATTTTGACTATTTAGTGTTCTACTTTGATTTTATTATTAGTAAATATATATTCACTAAAACAAGGCTTTGTTAAAAAAAGATAAAATCTATTATTATCATTAAACATAAAAAAGTAGAAAAGTAGAAATATTATGAAACAGTCGTGTTTGAGCCACTTAAAAACATTTTTATAAACTTTACACATTGTTATAGAATATTTTTACACCGAACGAAAGTATATTGCCTCTTTTATGGATGTGTCATGTGACTTCATATTAGTCGGCTGGTAAAAAAAGCATTGATATGGTCATCTTTATGAAGTCATATATTTAACTATACGCATAAAAAGCCTTAAAAAAAACATATCAGAAAGTTGTTGTAAAATTTTTCGATGAAAACTTGCAACGATGCGCTGTGCGCCAAAAACTGATAATAAACTTTTCGTGGCATTATTATGAAGTAAAGATGCTAGTAAAATAAAGCCTTAAAGGAAATATTCGCCTTGCTATAAAACGCAAAGATTATTAGATAGCCAACAAACAACTCAACTTTGGCTATTATTTATATTTCGACATTGAAAAGTATGTGAAAGAAAGACTAGTTGCGTTTGCTGGCAAACCTCTTTCGTCACAAAAAATGGTAGGTGTAAAGTTAAGAGAATGGAAATTTGCAGCATTTTTTGACAATAACTAAAAATAATCAATAAAAATGTTTATAAAGGTATCATAATTAAAGCTTAGTTAAATAGGGGTTTAAAGTGTTACAAAATTTTATAAAAAATAAGTAAACAAACAAACAAAAAACTAATATAAAAATCTAATTGAAAACGACGAAAATAAAACCAATATATAATTTTTGTTTCATTTATATTATGTAGCGCAATGTTTAAACTATCTTTTATTAAATAAGAATACTTTTTTGTGACAACATTCATTGATTACTTGCTAAATTTTTTAAAATATTTATCTTTGCAAGTCGCAACAGGTAGGAAAAATATAACTTGTCGTAATAATGAGCCTCTTATTATATACTGTAACAAGAAAATAAACAAAAACTAATATGCTGTAGGACTAAAAAAAAGAGACACACATAAATTAGGAATCAATAATGTGCCAAACCAACAATTTAGGATTTCCGACTACTAAAGAGAAGGGGGCTGGTCTAATTATTTATCTTGTATTATATTTTTAAAACGTAAACTAATTTTATTTAATTTGTTTTTCATGCTAATTTTGAAAATCATTTTTTATTTTTTTTATTTTGACTAATTAATCTTCTACGTTGATTTTATTATAAGTAAATATATATTCACTACAACAAAGCTTTGATAAAAAAAGATTAAAACTATTATTATCTTTAAACATAAAAAAGTTGAAAAGTAGAAATATTATAAAACAGTCGAGTTTGAGCCACTTTAAAACATTTTTTTAAACTATACACATTGTTATAGAATATTTATAACCCCTAACGAAAGTCTATTGCCTCTTTCATTGAACAGTCATGTGACATCATATTAATCGGCTGGTATAGAAGGAATTGATATTGT
Source organism: Hydra vulgaris (assembly GCF_022113875.1). Classification (NCBI taxonomy): domain Eukaryota; kingdom Metazoa; phylum Cnidaria; class Hydrozoa; order Anthoathecata; family Hydridae; genus Hydra; species Hydra vulgaris. Next base: position 956,139 of record NC_061167.1, on the reverse strand, counting down.
CATCTTTATGAAGTCAGATATTTAACAACACGCATACAATTAAAAAGCCTTAAATAAAACATATCAGAAAGTTGTTGTAAAATTTGTATATTTAAACTTGCAACGATGCGCTGTGCGCCGAAAATAAATAATAAACTTTTCGTGGCATTATTATGAGGTAAAGGGCTGGTAAAGTAGAGCCTTAATGTAAATATTCGCTTTGCAATAAAACGAAAAGATCATTAGATAGCCAACAAACAACTCAACTTTGGCTATTATTTATATTTCGACATTGAATAGTATGAGAAAAAAAGACTAGTTGCTTTTGCTGCCAAACCTCTTTCGTCACGGATAATGGTTAGTGTAAAGTTAAGAGAATGAAACTTTGCGGCATTATTTGACAATAATTAAAAATAATCAATAAAAGCGTTTATAACGGTTTAATAATTAAAGGTAAGTTAAATAGATGTTTCAAAGTGTTACAAGATTTTATCAAAAATAAACAAACAAACAAACAAAAAACTAATATAAAGTTCTGATTAAAAACCACGAACTTAAAACCAATATAATATTTTGTTTTCATTTATATAAAATGGCGCATTGTTTGAACTAACTTTTATTAAATAAGCATACTTTTTTGTGACATATGCATTGTATATTTGCTTGATTTTTCTAATTATTTACCTTTGCAGGTTGCAACAGGTGGAAAAAATATAACTTGTCGTACTTGTATGCCCCTTACTATAAACTGTGAACAGAAAACAAACAAAAACAAATATGCTGTAGGACTAAAAAAAAGAGACACACATAAATTACGAATCAATAATGTACCAAACCAACAATTTAAGATTCCCTACTACTAGGTGGGGTGGGGGTCTATATTCATCTTTAATTATATTTTTATTATTTAAACCAATTTTTTTAAATTAGTTTTCATGCCAATTTTAAAAATCATTCTTTTTTTTTTTTAATTTTAATTATTTAGTCTTCTACGTTGATTTTATTATAAGTAAATATATATTCACTACAACAAGGCTTTGATAAAAAAAGATAAAAACTATTATTAGCTTTAAACGTAAAAAAGTAGAAAAGAAGAAATATTATCAAACAGTCGAGTTTGAGCCACTTGAAAACATTTTTTTAAACTATACACATTGTTATAGAATATTTATAACCCCTAACGAAAGTATATTGCCTCTTTCATTGAACAGTCATGTGACATCATATTAATCGGCTGGTATAGAAGGCATTGATATTGTCATCTTT
>NC_061167.1:900018-953894 GCF_022113875.1 Hydra vulgaris | reverse complement strand
TGACATCATATAAATCGGCTGGTATAGAAGGTATTGATATTGTCATCTTTATAAAGTCAGATATTTAACAACACGCATACAATTAAAAAGCCTTGTATTTTGTATATATGCATTGTATATTTGCAATGTATATATGCATTGTATTTTCCTATATGTATGTTTGTATTCCTATATGTATCGTATGTTCTTATATGCATTGTATATCCTTGTATATATGCATTGGATATTTGCTTAATTTTTCTAATTATTTAATTTTGCAGGTTGCAACATGTGGAAAAAATATAACTTGTCGTATTTATATGCCCCTCACTGTAAACTGTGAACAGAAAACAAACAAAAACAAATATGCTGTAGGACTAAAAAAAAGAGACACACATAAATTACGAATCAATAATGTGCCAAACCAATAATATTCATCTTTTATTATATTTTTATTACTTAAACCAATTTTTTTTTATTAGTTACATGCCAATTTTAAAAATTATTCTTTTTTTTTTAATTTTGATTATTTAGTCTTATACTCTGATTTTATTATAAGTTAATATATATTCACTAAAACAAGGCTTTGTTAAAAAAAGATAAATCTCTTATTACTAATAAACATAAAAAAGTAGAAAAGTAGAATCATTATAAAACAATCGAGTTTGAGCCACTTAATATAAACTGTAAACAGAAAACAAACAAAAACTAATAGGCTGTTGTACTAAAAAAAGAGACTCACATAAAGTACGAACCAATAATGTACTAAACCAACAGTTTAGGATCCCCCACTACTAGGGGGGTCCATATTTGTCTTTTACTATATTTAATACTTTAACCAATTTTTCTTAATTAGTTTTCCATGCTAACTTTGAAAATCATACTCAATTTTTTACATTTTAACTATTTAATCTTCTACTTTAATTTTTTCAAAAACAAATATATTAACAAAAATAAGGCATTGTTAAAAAAAGATAAAACTATTATTATTACAAAATATAAAAAAAGTAGAAAAGTAGAAATCTGTTTATGTTTAATCTACTACGAGGTGAAGTTGCTGGTAAAATAGAGCCTTCATGTAAACATTTGCCTTGCTATAAAACGGAAAACCTAGAATATATTTTTAATTTTACCTAATTATCTCACGGAATAAACAATTACGGAATTTGAAAATTTGACATCGATGTTCTGTGCATACAATTTAAGTCATTTTTAACTACAACATGGTTGTGATTTACGCATTCTATGTCTGAACATTGCAAAAGAAATGGTTAACTTTATCTTTAATGAAGCTAAGAATTCTCTCAAGTCAAGAAGCCAAGGAAAATAAAAGTGAGCACAATTAAAAAAATGTATAATTAAATTTATATTTTATTAAAGAAAGTAAATAATGAGCAAATTGTAAATAATGATTTATTAACTACTAATATATGTCAACAAAGTCTAACAAATAGTGATATTTTTTACCTTTAGAAAATGGCAAATGTGAGTCCCATATTTAAAAATGGAAGTAAAATGCAAGCAATAAATTATCTACCAGTACCTTGCAAAGTACAAAAGTACATCCATACCTTGCAAAGTGCAAAAGTGCAAAAGTACATCCATACCTTGCAAAGTACAAAAAAAAATTATACGTGATAACTTATATAACTATTTAGAATCAAATAATCTTTTCTGTAAACAACAACATGGTTTCTTAAAGGGTAAAAATTGTATAACAAATTTATTAGAATCCTTAGATTTTTTAACATACTAACTAATGATAAGCAATTCAATAGACATTTTATGCATTGATTTTTGAGAGGCATTTGATAGAGTGCCTTATAAGAGAATAATAATAAAAGTATGTGGTTGTGGAATAGAAAAAGAAATGCTGAATTTGATAGAAACATATTTATCAAATAGAAAAGAACGCGTTATAATTGGTGATGCATAATCAGATTGGTTAGAGGTGCTCCGCGGTGTTCCATAGGGTTCTGTGCTTGGACCATTATTGCTCTTGTTATATATTAATGATTTACCATCTAAAATTAAAAATAAATGCGAACTTAATACAGGTGATAACAAAATTATAGCTGTAGTTAACAACCAGGTAGACTCAAAAAGCTTGCAAGACAATAATAATAAGACAAAAACACAATGAAGATTTTGTATTGCACTTTTGTAAGACCTATTCTTGAATATGCATCACCAAAATGGAATTCTTATAATAAAAATGAAATACATAAATTAGAAATTGTTCAACAACGAGCAACAAAGTTGATTCCAGAGTTACGACACCTACCCTATGAAGAAAGGTTAAAAAAACTCCAACTGAATTCTTTAAAAATCAGGAGATTAAGATATGATTTAATTCAGTATTATAAAATATTTCATAATTTGGACAAAGTGTGTTGGTATCAACAACCAAAAACAGGAATTTCAATTTCAGCAAATAGTCCAACTTGAAACATTAGAGGACATAAAACACGTGTAGATATTGAGCTAATAAAAAGAAACAGAGCAAGGGAAAATTTTTTTACAGACAGAGTTGCAAAATGGTGGAATAAACTACCAGAAGAAATCATTTACGCAATAAATGTCTTCAAGGACAAGCTTGATAAACATATGGTTAGTATGAAAATCTGATCTCTATGACTATTATGAAACTGTTAATAGCAATAACTCATAATAGATTTAACATGGCGCTGAATCTCAAGGAGCATAAACAAATAAATAAAATAAATAAAACCCGTATTACGGGTTGCTTACTGTTAAAATAAATTTATATTTTATTAGAGAAAGTAAATAAATATCAAATTGTTAGAAATGATTTATTTACTTTACTATTTACTACTATTTACTAACCCGTATTACGGGTTGCTTACTGCAAGTTATTAATTAGTAGCCAAAAGTAATAATGATAGTTAATCAGAAGCAATGATAATAACGTCAATTAATAATGATTTTTTTTTTTTTTTTTATTAAATAATAATATTAATATCAATTTATAACGATAGTGAATAAGAAGCAATAATAATAACAACAAAGAATATATGATGCGTAAGTTATATATATAACTTAGCTTAGCTTATATATATAACTTTGTAAGTTATATAAATATAAGTTATATATATAAATATGTCGATGTGGTTTAGCTTAAGTAGCATCAACCTCAACCATATTATATAAGATTACGGAGGCATAAGTTTAGTAGTGATTTATTATTGTTAGATGCTTTTTAAATAAATCAATAATAGCATCGGGTTTTACGGTAGATATTTTTGGTTTGATTTAAATGCGTTTTATGGTTTTACTTTAAAAATTCTTAGTAAGTATCAAAATATTTCAATAAATTATTTCATAAGTACATAAATTATTTTAAAATTATCAGTTAATTGTGAATAATTTTACAAATATCAGTTAATTAATCAGTTGCAATGTATTCATAAATAAATGCAATTTTATACATAACTCATAAAGAAATTTAATAATGAAATTTATAATTTCTAACTCCATTACGATAGGTACGTGGACCAATTTTTTTTAATTGAGCATATACTAAAATGTTATATATCATTAGAAAGACCATTAGAAAAACTTCAATAAAGTATTTTAATGTTGAAAAAATAATTAAAATCAAACAATTAAAAAAAAGTTATGACGTTTTTAGTAGCAAGTTTTCGATATATGGATTTCTTGAAGAAACTGATTCCAAAATTTTTTTTTTTCACTGAAATTGTTATAACTTTGTCAAATCTTATCCAAATGCCTATACCTTGGTACCAAAAGATAGATGTAATAGTAGGCTACAAGTTCATGTAGTTTTATAGATGAAAGGGGTGTCTAGAGGGTCAGAGGGGTATCGAAACACCATCGTAACCTTAAAAAAATACAAGTTTTTCACACGAAAGAGTTTTTCTGATAAAATTTGTTAACTTTATACATAAAAAGTTGTTCTAATTTGCTTCCATTACATTTCCAAATATAAGTGGTATATTTTAGATTTAAGGGTGGATGTCTTTATTAGGTTTTAACACCCTCGTAGTGAAATGTTACTATCTTATAAATATTTGAACCTAAAAAACAACTTTTTATCACATTATATTTTGTGTTAAAAAGTTTAAATTATATTTTTTTACATAACAGCATATACATAACAGCATATATAGAAATTTTGTTAGTGACGAAGAACGCGTATGATATAACGAAGCGAGAAAAAGTATTAACACTCTTAAAGTTTGTATCATTAAAAGATATGATCATTTTCACTGTATGAGTATGATGACAGAAGATATAGCACATTGTTCGAGAAGAATAGATCTATCAACATTTGTCCAGATTGCAACGAAAAATATTTAGGAAAACATCATATGAAATAAGAAGGTTATTACAAAAAAATAAATTTTCGTATACCAAAGAGAGAAAATACTTTGAACCACAACGTAGATTAATGAATTCTTCTAGAAACATATTTCCTTTTTTTATCACGTACGATTGCGAGACTGCCATTAAATCTGATGATGCTCGTAATTCAAAGCAAGTTCGCTCGCTGTCTTCTTTGACGTATTTTTGTCACTGTGTTGTTATACAGTGCGTTAACAACAATTTAGCAAAAATATGTTTTGGTGTGGATAAAAGAGGAAAGACAATTACACAATGGATATTTTATTACGAGAATACTATTGAAAGTTTAAGCGACAACCCGTTGGATTTTTTACCTTGGTATCTTGAGATACTTGATTCTTGGTATCTTAAGAAATTGATATGATATTTGAAGAAGAATCTATTAAATTGTTAGGTGATAAATATTTTTTGATCAAGTTTTTTTAAAAGTGCATAAAAAAAGTAAAAGTGAGTTGGCGATACGAATTTGGCATCGGCATAAAAGATTCTGTTACATTTTTAAGAATATTTTGCAAAACCAAACATTCTGCTGCAAATTTGTGGTACAATTGCATATTGCAACCCTTTAATAACAGTTATGTAATCAAAAACAATTTAAAGGACTTAATTTTTCAAGATGATATGCGACAACAAGATTTAACGCATTGTCAATTGTTTCTAGACATGTTTGAAGATTATGCAGTTATTGATCACGATCACTTTTTTTGGCGAAATTTACAGTTTAGTCCATAACAGTTGCAATCAAAATTTGGCTTGCAGTAATGGTATGTCCGATTTGGTATGTCCAATTTTTGCTCATAATGCTGCTTTTGATAACCACATTATAATTTTGAACGGATTAAGAAAGGTATTGGATTTACCTTTATACGATAACGCCGGGGATTTTGAAGCCGACAATTTTGAAGCTATGAGCAAGTATAGTTCAATGAATGATGTTTTTGTTAAAACACAAGCAAAGTGAAAGTGATGTGTTTTGGTAAACACATCAAGATAGTAGATACCTTAAGAATTTTGAATTGCTCTTTAGAATAGGCAAGTAGCATGTTGTCGCATTTATCAAAAATCAGATTGTCGCTGGTCGAGGGAAAACTAAATATAAAATTATTAAAATTGCTAATTTGCATTAGAGTGCATCTTAAAAACGCAATTTCTTTTTTGTTTTCTAAAATCTTGATTCATTACGTTGACCATGCTTTGGTCTACGTCCAACGTAAAAGGATTAATTTCGTTTGTTCAACTATATTGATCTTGTTGCAATAACAAAGTGTAGGGTACAACATTCGTTCCCAACGGTTGATAAATTTTTAAGACAACGTTTTTTAAAGGCAAACTGATAGTCCAAGATTGAACGATTTTTCCGTTGCTGTCTTTTTGATAAACGAATTGACCGTTGAGAGTAGTGCAATAAAAAATTAACTTCTTTAATTCGCTGATTTTATTTTTTAAAGTTGTATTTTTTACTTGCATACTAATGAGCTTGTTTTCTATTTTTTCAAACTTATCATTAAATATTTTCAACAGTGTACTTTTATGCAACTCTAACAGCTCCTTGATTTGTGAAACAGTAAATTTCGCCAATTTTATTTTTGGAAAAAAGTACGTCCGTTCACGATCACGATACGATTGTTATCTTTTTATATATATATATATATATATATATATATATATATATATATATATATATATATATATATATATATATATATATATATATATATATTTATGTATGTATATATATATATATATACATATATATATATATATATATATATATATATATATATATATATATATATATATATATATATATATATAATGTAAAAAACGGAGTCCAAAGTTTTCAAAAACTGCCCGACGGGCAGTTTGTGAAAATTTACATGGCGAAATTAATTTAGATAACGGGCAGTGCCCGTTATCTAAGTTAATAAGTGAGCTTCGCGCATTTTTCGATTAAATTATTTTGTTTCAACTTTAATTGTTTTTACATTTTCCCACTTTATTTCTTGTGAGCAAAACTTATTATGGGTAGCTATTGCAGATTGATAATGTTTTCCCTTGTTTAAACTTTTTAGATGTTGTTGAGTTCGAGTCCTAATTTGGAGTTTAGTTTCGTCTACGTATCTCTTTGAGCATTTGCATTCAATCAATAAAGTTCCGGGTTGACTGTTTTGTGATAATTTAATTTTGTTTTTTCATGTTAGTAATGTTTTTAAATAAACGATACAGTTGGGATGTCAAGAGAGTCTTATTGAATTTTATTGATTTTTTAGACCGTTTATTTCCAATTAATTTTGCAATCCGTTTAAGTTAGCATATGTTGTACCTATTTTCGTTAAACATTTGAATAAGGTAATTAATCTCATCTTGTAAGTATAAATTACTGCATAAAGATTAAGCCCTGTGAACGTAATCTTTAAATTTTACGTTTAGAATCTTAGGGTCATGATTTGAGTGATGTTTAGTTTGGATATTAGTAATGGCTTCCTTTCTGTAAACATTAAACTTGTATTTTCCTTTGTTTTATTTATTATGGTTAAATCGAGGAAGTTGAGAGTTCTATTTTCGCTTCTAGTTTCGATCGTATATTGTATTGCAGGGTATTGTTTGTTTAAGATTGTTAGGAATTGTTCTGCTTCTTGAGTGTTGGATATTCTAGCGTGACTATCGTCGACATATCTTAGAAAAGTTTTAGGTCAAAAAGAGGACTTACTGCCATTGCAATTTTGAAAGCGTTTTGTTTCTGATGTTTTAAAAATGATTCTTCAAGTACAACTATGAATAAAAGACCTGTAAGGCCAAAATTCTTAAGTTAATGGATTTCGTTGTTCCAAAAGAAATAACAATGGTGTAATCAAAGGTCGTAAAAACAATTGAAGTTAAAACAAAAAAATTTAATCAAAAAGTGCGCTAAGCTCTAGAAATACAGCGGTTTCAATGTTCATCTTTACATAGCAGAATTAACTTAGATAACGGGCAGTTTGTAAAAACTAAGTTTTGGACTCCGTTTTTTACATTTTTACGTAAGCAAGAAAGAAGCTATTCAAATGCTGACGTCAGTTAATTATAAATTGTTTTTTAACGTTACAACAACAACAACAATAACATTATATTTCGTGTTACAGATGCTACAAAAACACAGGTCATTGCAATTAGTGATTCACTAATAAAGTGCAAGGACCTAAATAAGTCAAAAAATAATAATAACAATAATAATAATAATAATATGTAATAAGTAAAAATGAAAAAATAGGTTATAAAAGGAAGGTTAAGTTAAAGAAGTAAACATAATAATAACTAATAAAAGTAAAGTTGCACAAAAAATTTATTAATTTATTCAAAAAAAATCAGACTTTTTAATATATATAACAGTTAATATAATGTACATTTATATAAGCACATATACTTAACAATAATAACAAGATTTATAATAAAATAAGTAAGTTATAATAAAAATAATTATTTAAAACAAAAGAATGAAAATAAAATTATAATAAGCTATAACAAAAATAAAATATAAGTCAAAAAATTGAAAGTAAAAAATTAAAAATTAAAGTTAAGCGTAACCTTTTAATTAAATTAAAGTAAAGCGTAACTCGAACTTTTGCTAACATGCTGTTGGAACGGCATAACTTCAGAGTAAGGTCGGATATGTGTGTTTTGAGCAAAATAATACGTTTTTGAATGTTTGGTAGAAAGATTGAGATCATTAATATAGATAATAAAAAGAAGAGGACCTAATATGGATCTCTGAGGTATACCAATTGAAACGTTTTTTAATATCTGTGTTGGTTCCATTTAATTCAGAAAGGTATGATTTAAACCACTGCAACGATATGCCACGTACATCATAATAGTTAAGCTTTGAGGGAAGAGTTTCATTGTCTACGGTATCAAATGCTTTTTGCAAATCGGTAAAAAAAACCCACAAGCAAAGTTGCTATTATCAAGAGTAACTCTTATACTTTCTGTAATTTCAATAAGAGCGTGAGCTGTCAAATAATTTGTACGAAAACCAATCTGGTGTTTATATATGCATTGATTTTGGTTTAGAAAGTTGTGTAGTTTTTTATGCATAACTTTTTCAAATATTTTGCTTTCATTAGAAAGAAAAGATATTGGACGATTGTTAGTGCAGTCAATTGTCGATCCTTTTTTGTGAATCGGAACAATTTGAGCTAGCTTAAAGGCATCGGGAAATGTTCCTTTTGCGAAATGAATTGTTTAAAATGATACTAATTGGTTTACATAGAGTTCTTGATACCAGTTTAAACGGTTTTGTTGGAAAACTATTTGGTCCAACACTCCTCTCTTCTATAAGAGTGGAATTTATATAATCAAGAGTTTTCTTTTTCTTTATTGGTTGCATATAAAAAGAATTGCTTGTAGGATTGCTCAGGTACTTATGATAGTTGAATTTTGAATTCGTAGGATAGTTTTAAAGCAATCGTTGTATAAAAGTTATTAAAATGGTTTTAGGATTGGTTTCGCGTTTGTTGTTAATGTGTATGCTTGTTTGGGAATTACTATTATTTCGTTTAACATTTATTAACTCCTTTATACCTTTCCAGGTGTTTTTTATGCTATTGATGTTGTGGCTAAAAGAGTTTATGTAACATTACTTTTTGATAAACTTTAGAAGTTTGCTTAATTTAATACGATAGTGTTTAAACTTTTTTAAATATATATTTTTTATTCATCAGTTTTTTGATTTTAAATATTTTTTATAAAGTTAATTTTTAATTGTTATTAACTTGAGAAAGCTTTTCGTTACCCAAAGTTGATTATGTTTAACTACTTGATTTTTTGTTAACTTTTTATAAGGAGCATGTTTGTTTGAGATATGATCAAACATTTCAAAAAAAATTTTAATAGTATCGTTAACATCAATGTCGTCTTTTATATGGTCATCCCATTCAACATTTGAAATTTCTTGGATAAATTCAGCTTTTTCAAAATTTTTAAAGCATCGCCTAACAATAACTGAAAAAGATGATCAGATATTGAAGGGTAAAGTTGCCTGAAATTATTTTAGAAGAATAAAAGATTCAAAAAGTATTATCAATATTTTTTTTTTTTTGCATTTATTCCCAACAAGGCTGCAAGCAACTACTATTAAGTTGGGAGTTACTAGGAAAAAAAAGAACAGAGTTATAGAGCAAGGAAACGGTTGACAGAAGACTCAAAAAGTTGAAGGTTGTACGAGTCAGGAAAACATGAAGATGGGAGAGAGCTTCAAAGGATTGAAGTGCGGGGGAAATAACTAGATAATTAAAAGTTTTTAGAGCATGCAGGGACAGATACAGTAAATGAATGAGACTTAGCTGAATGACGAGTAAAACGAGAATGAATTTTAATTGATGGAACTAGAGATGATAACTCCTTTGAGCAGTGACCATGATAGTATTTGTAGAAAAGAGAAAGAGATGCAACTTTACGACGATGGGAAAGAGGTTCAAGCTTAGCAGATAGTCCAGGTCCAACAACATTTACAATGCGTTTTTGGACCTTGTCAAGAAGAGAAAGTGAATCGTTAGAAGAACCAGCCCAAATATGACAACAGTATTCCATACAGGGACGAATAAGAGATTTGTAGAGGTAGAGAATGGAATCAGAAGTAAGGAAACGGCGAGCACGACAAAGAGAAGCAACCTTGAAATAAGCTAATTTAGCAATCGATTGTATATATAGTTTCCATGAAAGGTCAGTAGTAAGCTATAATCCAAAAAGACGTAAAGAAGAGGACTCAGTAAGAGGATTGCTATTCATTAATCAATCTATTACTGAAGTGAGATCGAATTCAAGATCAGCTGCTTGTTCTAGGCGATCGATAAAAGAAGACTTTTTGTCAAGACAGGAGTATAAAGTTGAGTCATCAGCAAAAAGAGTTACTTTAGATGAAAGGCTGTCAGAAAAATTGTTTATGTAGATATGAAACAAAACAGGGCCCAGGATGAAACCTTGGGGAACCCCAGATGTTATTGGAAATAAAGAAGAGTGTTGGCCTTCGAGGATGAATTTAATAAACCGGTTAGAAAGAAATGATTTGATAATCTCAAAAACTTTCCCAAGAACACCATATGGAGCAAGCTTATCAATATTGTCTTAGAATGGGTGGTTATCGTGTAGGTTGTATAACACAAGGAAAAGGAGAATATGAGAGCATTGATTCTAAAAAAAAAGATACATCTTTGGAGGTAATGTATTTGAGCAAGTTAAAGTAAAAATCTCCCATTAACATAAACTTTTTTTTGTCTAAGCTAATTTTCTTAAGAAGTGGATTTAGGTAGTAATCAACGAATTCAGTGGGACCCATTGATAGATGCCGATATAAACAACCCACTATTAGACTTTTTTTATTTAAATTTGTAACTTCAATAAATATAGATTCGAGTTCCTAACTTTTAAGCAGAACTAATTCAGATCTAATTTTAAAATTTAAGTTAGACTTAATATAAATTAAAACACCAACTTTTTTAGCTTTAGTTGGCGTGTGAACAGATACATCTAATTCAACGTTAGTTATAGAGAGATCGTTATCGTAATAGTTAGATTCAGTAATCCCAAAGATATCAGGTAAATTATCAAAAAATGGTAATAATATTTTAAAGTCGTAAATATGGTAATGTAATGAAAATATGTTTATATAGAAATAACTTAAAGAATTTTGAGACAATTTATTGTACATAGGAACATTTACATATTCACAGTTTGTGAATATAAAAGTTCAATTGGAAGATAAGTTAATGAGGTTCCCAAAATGTTTTTTTAAATTTGTATTTTCAGATAGATTTTTTACCCCGTTGAATTTCAATGACTTTCCTGCAAGTATGGTAGATAACTCAAAATCTGAAATGTGAGAGAATGAAAAAAATATTTTTGTACAGATTAGGTAATTCCAAGTATTTAAAGTTTTGACTTTTTTATATGTTAGTTTGTCAATTCGATTGCATTTTATGTGTATCCATTTGTCACATAAGTCATATTGAATTGCTGAATAATTTTTAGCCACCGCCTTAAAGCTTGTGCTGCATGGTTGTTTCACTACCGTCACTAAAAAGTAAAATAGAATAAACAAAAGATGCTAAGAAAAAGAAGAAAGAAAAAGGTATAAAAATAATACTTAAAATTAAGTATAACATTAATAATTAGAAATAAGTATAACAATAATAATTAAAAACTAGTAACAGTTAAGATTTATATTTCAAAACTAGATAAAATTAAGTAATTTATAAAATAATAAATAATATATCAATTAACTATGGTTAATATAAATGAAAATGATATACAGATAAATCAGAATAAATGATATATAAATAATAATATAGTTGTAAATAATAAATATAGATATAGATAATAATATAGATATTTATAAATAATTCTAGATTGAATAATATAGTATAATAATATATATTTTAAAATAAACTAAATATAGTATTTTAAAAAATATAGTAAATATAATATAGTTTATTTAACAGTAACCAATATAATAACAGATAAATTTATAATAAACTAGCAAAAAAAAAAACGTAATACGGGTTATGGTTGGTCATAATTAATACTTAATTACACTATAAATTAATTACACAATTAATTTATAGTGGCTGTTTTCCACAAATTAAAGTTGCGAATTCTTAACTAATACATTTTTAGAAAAACGCCTTTAAATTGAACAAATTTATCTATTGCTAAAATTAAAATATTAAGTATGAGGAGGTAAAATAATTTACCAATTATTTTTTAACACATTAGAGTAATTTATAACTGACATAGGTCGTATCAGTGTACGGCAGAACCATTTTAATCGACATTTTTAAGTTCAACACAAAATAATATCACTTCGCCATTCTTTTTAAATATCAACTAAATTCTTGTAATATTTTATATTACATAAAACTTAACTACTTATAAAGATTATCATGAAGTTAACTTGTATAATATTATACAGGAGTTATTAACTTTGGGTATCCCCTCTAAGGTTAAATTTTTCTTTATAAAAGAAAGTTTGTTATCTTAACAACGTTAAATGTAATTCAATAAATAAATTTATTAAAAATAACTAAGTTTATTATAAATAACTAAGCAATTGAGAACCAATCTTTTTCAAAAAAAATATATAATAACTTTTAATCAAACAGTATAACAAATTTAAAAAAAAATGTGTACTTTGATTTTTTAAATTGCGTCATACGACAAACCTAAAATAAAAATTGTAACAGATAAGTAAGCATAAAAAAAGAATAATAAAAAGTAGACATAAAAAAGAAAGAAAAAAATGACTGGAAAACAATTTACCTGCTTTTCGTAACTTGTTATCATACTTCAGTTGCTGTCATGATGCAGCGGTTCTTGTCGGTGTTGTTTATTGACGTTATTTAATGTTGGCTTTCAGTAAACTTTAGTTTATTTTAAAAGGCATCACAATATATTTAAAATATTTAAATTAAAAAGCAAAATAAAATTCTTTAAGGAGCTAAACTTTAAACATTTAAGATAAAAAATCAAATTGAGAGATAAATTATTTGCATTTATATAGCTAAATATATTGTTTTAGCTTATGGTCAATTTTAAATGCAGCGAGTGCAATATATTATTTTTAACAATTGAATGTAGCATCATTATACTATGATAATTGGATAATGAATCAGTTTAACTGTATTTTGAGTTTATTTTAGTTTTCATTTTAATTAAAAAAGACGAAATCAAATATACAACAAAATATGTTATTAAAAAAAAAATACAAAATAAAAACAAAAAAAATTACAAAATAAAAAAAAAAAATCACAGAAAAAAAAGCAGCAACAAAAGTGTTATAAATACCATAACTGATAGAAATTATTTATAACCCTTTTGTTGCTGTTTGATTTCGGTGTCTCCCAACACCCTGGTATGAATTTGAAGGACTCATCCATACCGCCATTTGAACACCACAAATTGAACACCACAAATAAATCCAAGAAACCCTGAAAGACCAACAAAAATAATATATATAATATATATATATATATATATATATATATATATATATATATATATATATATATATATATATATATATATATATATATATATATATATATGTATATATATATATATATATATATATACCTATATATATATATATATATATATATATATATATATATATATATATATATATATATATAAATACATATATATATATATATATATATATATATATATATATATATTATATATATATATATATATATATATATATATATGTATAATCAAATCAAATCAAATATATTCTGAATAAAGTTGTTACATCAAGGATATTTACAAATAGTAATTTGTACTAATATAAAGTAAACACCTGTCAAACTAATTAAAAATAAGATGGAGATAGTTATAATATTAATTATAATACAAGTAGGAATAATAAAAGTATTAATAGTGATTATAGTGATAATAAAAATAATAGTAGCGATTATAAAAAGAATATACTATAATAAAAATAATAATAATATTAATAATAGTAATAATAATACTAATAATAATAATAATAGCAATAATAACAGCAATAATAATAATAAAATTATATATAGTAAAATAATTTAAGTATAATAAAATATATAACAAAACTTCCTAAATAGATATAATCTAATGATAAATAATCAAATTTTTTACTTGTTTACCTTGATTTTTTGTTTTGTTTCATTTATTCTATTCCTAATTACGTAAGTGTTCTTTGTTTGTTTGTTTGTTTGTTTGTTGTTGTTTTTTTTTTTATTTGTTTGTTTTTTTGTTCGAATGTCTTTTTTTATTCTTTTTCTTTTTTTCTTTAGTCTTTGAGTAGCGTTCGAAAGTCAAAGTTCCTCTCAAGCAAGCTCAAGCAAACTCAAAGATTCAAGATTCGTAAATACGCTAAGCAGTCGAAAAAATCAGTTTTTAATATGTGTATAGTTTGTACGAATATTTTAACTTTATTATAATGATAATAACAACAAAATTGGTTTTCTGTGTTATTATGATATTTAAGTTGCTTTCTTTATCAGCATATAAATTAATTGTGTTTGCTACGGAAAAACATTATTCAAACTTATTTGGAGAAAAAAAATCGATGCAATAGTTTTAATGAACATTACATAAAAAATAGTAAGGAAGTGCTTTCTTAATGAATCAAAATGGTTAAGATTTTTATATATAACAAAATTACGTTTGACCAATGTTAGAATTTGATGCTAGCCTAACGTCGGATGATGACGTTGGGCCAACGTTAGCCCAACGGTTGCCTTCGACATCGCGCCAACTTCCATATTTACGTTGTGGCGACGTCAATTGCTACAACGTAGATATGGTAAGGTCCCACAGGGATCAATTCTTGTCCCCTTTTTGTTCCTTATATACATTAATGATCTTCCTAAAGCTCCTACAAAAATTAACTGCATAATGGTCGCAGATGATACAAGTCTTTTTTAATCATCTTTTATCGAAGACCTTTTTGACAAAGTCAACCTTGGGCTTCAACAACTTAAAACATGGTTCAGTGCTAATAAGCTGTTAATAAACGTACAAAAAACTAAATATATTTTATTTCATTTAAAGCAACAAAAAAAGCCCTTCCATCAATTCTTCTCTCTCTAAATATTGATTTTAACAATATTGAAAAAAACCAAACAATTAAATTTCTTAGAGTGTTCATAGACGAAAATGATTTATGGACTGCCCAAATAAAGGCCATCAACACTCAAATATATAAAAATCTTGGCTTACTTTTCAGAAGTAGACCATTTTTATCACAAAAAAACTCGAAAATTCTTTACTTTTCGTTAATCCGGTAGCGGTATAATTGTAGAGCGCTCGCTTCGTAAGTGAGAAGAACTTGTTTCTTGTTCGGCAAGGTTTGTCTTTCGGAGTTGAAGAATTGAGAGAGAGTTGTTACCAAAATAAAGTAGCCTCCTTGATTGTAGTGGCATTGTGAAAGTTTAACATAAATAAAAAAAAAAAAAAAAAAAAAAAAAAAAACACATAGTCATCTTACATACGCTAACATTGCTTGGGAAGCTCACACAAGACTAAATTATCTCTTATCGACGTGTCTCTTTATCGATGTTTTTTTAATGACGGTAGAAACATGCTTCTAGAATTATATATCATATAAATAAACATACACATACAAAACCAGGGCCAGATTAAGTCATTTTAGTGCCCATGGCACAAACCCATATTGGTGCCCCCTACTGCCCGGGGCCCCTGATGTTCAATATTATGCAAAAAAAACAGTTGTTAACAAATATGTTTGTAGCTTGTACTACTATCACTCATATAAAACTTACAATAAAGTATTTCTGTATTAATATTGTTAGTTACTAAGTTTTGAAATAATAATAGACAAACTGTATTTTTTATTAGATGAAAAAAATCAAAAAGATATTACCATTTACATTTTAAAGTTTTATTTCTAGATTTACATCTAGCTAAGTCTTAGAGTATATTGTCAAAGTTAATTTTGCGCAATATATCTGCCACAATCATAAGCAGAGATTAGGAATCGAGCCTTTCTTGTTTCATTGTTGATCTATTTGAATATTTTGTACGTTTCAACTGAGAAAAATAGCGCTCAGTTGAACAGTTAGTCACCATTATTGTTAAAAAAATGCGGATGACGATTTCAACGTTTGGAAAGACACAGTCAATATTGTATACTCTAACTATTACTTGGTATAAGTAAAATAATCTAACTATTACTTAGTATAATTCTTCATGATTGAACGTGTTGTTTTCCGATTTTGATACAACAAAAAAGTTGTGTCTAATTAATAAATGAAACTGTTGTAGTTCAGTATATAAATAATTGTTCAGATCTTTAGGATAAGCATTTATTAGTTCTCCACAACACTGAGATGTTTGTGATAATGATTTATCGACCAAACAAGAAAATCGATCTGTTAATTCATTATATACTTGTCCTTAACTACTCATTTCTGTCTCAAGATAGTCAAAAATGGCGTAGAATGCAGATATACGAAATTTGTTTCTGGCATTCAGAGATACTTCAGGGGCATCACCATCAGTGAACGCTGTCTTTCTCCAAATCTTTTAAATTCATTCCTAGATTTATGCAAGTGATCTGCTAGTGAAGAATGCAAATCAGTTCACATGCTCTTTTTAAGTTCACATGCTCTATTTGGAGAGCATGACTAACCCTGTGAAATTGCTGTAATACCTCATTCCAAAAATAAGCATGAAAGCAAATTCTAATTCATGCATCTTCTTTGCAATGTTTTCTGCTTTTCTTCTGGTGTTTTCTTTCTGTGACTGATCTTCTTGTATATATTCTTATGCTTTTAAAATCTGAGGATGAGACTTTAGGAAAGCTACAGTTGCAACAGCTAAAAAACAACAACCTTAAGCTGTAAGCTCATATAAATATTTCCTTAATATCAAAATCAACAAAATTTATAAAACAAATAATAAAACAGCTATAATAATAGTTTCACGTTGTTAATAAAAAAGATATCCTAAAGTGAAGTCGTTAAAACGCAAAAAAAAAAGTCGTTAAAGCGCGAAAAAAAAAATTAATTTAAAAAAAAAGATAAATAGAAAAATCGGCTTATTTATGGCTTAGTTTTTGAGCATTCAAGAATGTACCAAACTTGAATGAGAATTTTTATAATAATATATTTCTACCATTTCATACCACTTGTTCAGTTTTCAGTTGTTTGTTCAATTTTCAGTTGACTTAAATTTGTTAAAAAAAAAAATTTCTTGAGGACTTGTGGTACTCCAAACACTTGGTGCCCAAAGCAAATGCCTTGTTTGCCTAATGAATAATCCAGGCCTGTTCAAAACCTTAGTTAAAAGAAATGAAAACGCTAAATATTTATCAAATCAATATCTTTGCTAATATATTGTTTATGCTAAAATATAAAATGGGATTAGTACCTTCATGATTAACAAAAAACACTTTTATTCAATTACCAATAAGTTTAACGCTAGAGTAACTTTATCGTACCCCGAAAAAAAAACAAAATTCTTAATTCTCTATCTCTCATCGCGGTCCCTGTTTATATAACAAATTAATTCCGAAATACACGTTAAATACTCTTCCTAGCAATATATTTTCTTTAAAATCAAAACTTAAAAATCTTGCTTTTAATATAAATAGTTACATAGAATTGTTTTAATTCACATGATAAATCAAAATTTGAACTAAAACAATCTATAACGTATGAAATATATATATATATATATATATATATATTTATATATATATATATATATATATATATATATATATATATATATATATATATATATATATATATATATATACATATATATATATATATATATATATATAAATATATATATATATATATTTAAATATATATATATATATATATATATATGTATATATTTATATATATATATATATATATATATATATATATATATATATATATATATATATATATATATATATATATATATATATATATATATATATATATACATATACATTTGTACACTGTTAAAAAAATATCTAAACTTTTACGTAAATTTCCGGTATCAGATTTTCTTAATATATTTCTTCCAGTTAGCGTTTACCGTTAAATGAGCATGGTTACGTCTATTGTTCAATCTTAGTTACGTCTCTGTATTCTGTAAAATATTTGCTAATAGTTTCCACTCTATTTCCGAAAACTCACGAGGCAAGCAATTAACATGGTGTCTGCTTTTATATTCAAAAATAAAAGTTTAATTTTAATAATAAGATTAAGTTGTATTTACTTTTAAAATGTTTGTATAAGATTTTTTGTTTATGCTCACTAGTCAATTCTAGGTCATTTAGGTTAAAAATTTGATTACTTAAAAATTTTTTTTTACAATGTGTTTAGGACTTTTATACAGTTAATATTATGAAAAGAACAAATTATTTGTTGTACGTCCTAATGAGAAAATCAATTTTTAAAGGGGATCAGGGCAACTTTTTTTTCATCCCCTTGCCCCCCTTTATTGTTAAAAAAAAAAAAAAATTATGCCATCTTTAGAAAAATCAAGCATCAGATACATATTCAAAAATTCATTAAAAAATATTTTGGCGTTCAAAAGATATAACCATTTAAAGTAAAACTAGTCAAAGTGTTACTAAATTTAATATGTATGTATGTATATGCTTTAGTCAAAAGTCTAACATATTTATTATTTATTTGCATTATAACTAACATAATTAATATAGTTAACATGCCAAACAAACCAAGGGATCATTTCTTTTCAAGAAAACTTATTTGTGTTTGCTGTGGTGATAAGAACTTAAAATGCACTGAACTGGTAACTGGAAATCCTTTACTAATTTTGATTCAACTGTATGCCAACACTAACTATAATCTGACACTTCTTTCCAACCCTATTGGGTTATGTCGAGGCTGCAAGATTTATTTGTAAAAGAATCTTTATCACAAGTTACTTTAGAGAGGTGGTTGCTCACATCAGAGAAAATAAAGTTACTTCCAAAATTTAAAGGTAATACTTTTACTTATACTTACTTATGCGTATAATAAAAGCTATAGATAATATGAGTAAACATTTGTTTACATATATAAATATAAGTGAGACAGTGTCAACATGTAATTGCCAGCTCTATATTATGTCAAGAGATAAATCCAAATCTATAAACCTTCAGGTAATTTATAAAAAACACATATATCTAGCTCAATTATTTATGTTTAAAACATTTATAAAGTTATAACTTTTATTGTAGTTTAAATAAGTATGTTTTAAATAAGTATAGTTTTATTTTTATTTAGGATGTATTAATCATGACCCTGAAGTACCAAAGAGGTTATAAATAAAGTTTATTGTAATTGTTATCAGAGAATTGGATCTGGAATTCAACATCCCTGTAGTAAGAGAGACGTTGTACAAAACCTAAAAACACTGCTTATGTCAACAGGTAAGAGCTTAATTATAGTTTTTTTAAACCTAAATTTTTATCTAATCTTAAAACATATTTACAAATTTTCAGGTTTAAAAACAGTTGAGCAAGTAGCGAATCTCTTAAAGAAATTAATCAATTTAAAAATATTGAGTTAGACAACACTGTTACATTGTCGACTGGAGGAACTCCTTTAAGTCTGCAGATTGGGAAAAAGCCAACCCTTATAACCATCTCTACCCAGACTTTCTATAAAATCAAAATAAAGCATGATATGTCTATTGATTCAGTAGCAATAAAATTAAGAAAAGATTTGGGTAGATTAGGTGTGGAATCTAATTCTTCCAAAAAAATAAGGATATTGTCAAATGTTTTAGATAACTATTATTCAGTGGAAAAATTGGAATTTTCATCCAAAAATAAAGTTAAAGGAAAAAAAACTATTGAAACTGTCATTAAAGATCTAGTGTATGTCAAAGATCTGGTTAATCATGTTTGCATTGCTAAGGGACTAGAAATCGATAATGCTATTATTCGTGTAGGAATAGATAGTGGCCTAGGATCTTTAAAAGTTATTATGAATGTTTTTAACAGAGAAGTAAATTATGACTCCAAAGAAACCAAGAATACTGGAGTGAACAAAGTTATAATATTGGCTTTTGCCAAAAATGTTTGCGAAAGCCACACAAATCTTCAAATTCTTATAGAAAAAACAAAGCTAAACATTTTAAAGTTTTACCTTGCTGCAGATCTTAAATTATGCAACATAGTTTTGGGTTTGTCAGGACATGGGAAAAAATATTCATGTTTATTTTGTGATAGTGATAAAAGTAATCTTAGAGAACTGAGAACCTTTAAAATGCTTAAAAACATGTATAAAAACTTTGCTGAAAGTGGATTTAAAAAAAGCTCTATGCAACTCTATAAGAATGTTATACATCAATGTCTCCAGGTTGAGTCTGTAGAGATGTATGTGCTTGATGTCATCCTTCCTTCAGAACTTCATTTAATGATAAAGATTATAACAGAATTTTCAAATGTCTTCTGTAAGGAACCTGATGTTGCTCTCTGGTTAAAAAAACATGGAATTATTTGGCATGGGTATAATGGAGGTGGACTGGATGGTAGAAATGCTAACAAAGTAAGAAAGCTTTTGCCAGATTTGGAAAAATTTATCTTAGATAACTTTTCTTCTTACCATCCAGTTGTTGAACTGTTAAAGTTTTTTTCTACAGGTAAATTTTAAATTTACTTAATTTTACAAAGTATTTATATATTAAAAATTAATTATGATTTAAATAGAAATATTCATTGAATCAAAAGCAATTTTTCACAAATGACACTAAAATCTACATTTAGTAGTAAATATGTGTTTCGGAATAAAACTCCATGACGGTTATGCTGATGCCATTGCAATATATATAAGGAAGTTAAAGGTAGTAGTTACATAAATGCATAAACAACTCATCAGGGTTAGGATTAGGGTTAGGGTTAACCCTAAACCCTAACCCAACTCATACATTTAAAAATAGTTTTAATTTTTGTGTATATAAAGTGCAATCTTTTAAAATATTAGTTTAGGAAAACCAAGAGTATGTGAAGACTACATTCAGCCACAATCTTTCTATGGGATGGAAAGGTCATATAATTGAACACCATCTTGTCATGTTTTTTTTTTTTTTTTTTTTTTTTTTTTGTAAATAACAGTAATGTATACATAGTAGCGCTTAAAAAAATGAGGTCAGCTACTTATTGCCACCCTTAAACTGTTTGAATTCGGCAACAATAATTGACACAAAGAAGTTATCATAAAACATCGAAATGACGTCTGTGCTTTTTTGCTGACCTTATACACATTTAAGTTGGCATTTCCGAATGCCGAGCTTAATTTCGAGGGTTGATATATATATACATATATATGTGTACATTCTATGATTTTGTATGATTTTCTGATTTTTCAAGTTAAAATTGATTAAATTTTTTTTAAACATTCCAACATTTAACAAACAAATTTTTCTAAAAACATATTTTGATTTTTATTAAACTTTAATTTTTTCACTTTTAATGCGGTTTTTATTGAGATCAGATAAACATGCTTTTTACAACTAAAACTTAGTGTCTAATGTTCTTTTGTATATAGGTTTCATTTTTTTCATATTAGCCTATACATTGTTCTGTTTGCACTCATTAGCTATTGTTAGTGGTAATTTTGTAAAACTGTAATAAGTTTTTTACATAGCCGCATAGAATTTTAAACAACTAGCTAAGCAAGTTTAACATTATTTTTTAGTGTTTTTGATTATCAGAAAGGTTAATTATAACATCGTTTTTTAAAAATGTCAAACTGATATTGATTTGGGTAAGTTTACAATTCAGTTTTAATTTTAGTTAGAACTTTGTTTAAGTATTTAACATAAAAAACTTCAGGCTGTTATACATTTACATTTCAGTATATTTTATAGTTCTCTGTACTAATAGCTGTATTTCCTCTTAGAAAAAGTAACAGAAAAAACTTTTATTGGAAAAGTTGTTGTTGAAAAAAGTTTATTGGAAAAGTTGTTGTTGAAAAAAGTTTATTGGAAAAGTTGTTGTTGAAAAAAAAAGATTATGCTGTTGAAAAAAAAAGGTTTTGCTTCTCTATTTTTTTTAGTTTAAAGTGTTATGCTTCTCTTTAAAAAGGTACTAAAATATGTATAATGTAATTTGTAAAAATGTGTTCTTTTTTTTGTTTGTTTTGTTTACTTTACTATAATATATACTTCCTACTATTATGGAATCACATAATTTTTTTAGTATTATATATTTAATCGTCGTCCCTATAAGAAATAAATATTTTCATTTATTTAATATGGTTTTCTGTACCATAGGCTATGCTTGGCTCTTCAGTCCTGTATATGGCAGCTGTTATAACTGATTTTGAAAAGTGCCTTTAACGTATACTGTTTATCCAAAAAAATGTGTTTTAAATAAGTTTTTTTAAATATTTTTGTTATATATTTAACTATATATCATGTGAATAAATTTGTTTTAAAGATATGTAAACGTAAACTTGCTTTTTTACCGATTTTTCAAAAAGTGAACACAAGTTTAAATATATATATATATATATATATATATATATATATATATATATATATATATATATATATATATATATATATATATATATATATATTTATATATTTTTAATACTGTTTTATATGGTTTTAACATCTGTGTTATAACCTTTTTAACTCATTAGGGATAGTCCATTAACTACTCTGACGGGTAGATGGGGTCTGCCAATGGCAATTATGAGATGAAAGGGGTGTGAGTTAATTATATAAGAAAGGAGAACCTAAATATAAAAAAAAATCATAAAATGTAAGGTAGATAGGTTAAAAGTTTGTATTCACTTAAGTTAAGTCACCTAAGTTAATTCAGCTAAGTTAAAAATTTGTATTCGCTTAGAGCGTATCAATTATTTCAAGTATGTCGATCAAAAGCAATTGTTTTTATTTCACCTGTCCTATACAAAATAAAATAAAAATTGTTTTAATTCACCTGACCTATACAAAATAAAATAAAAAGGTAAGACAAACTCAAGTCGAAATATATTACCAACTTTTGCTAAATATTTACTGCCTTAGTATATATTTGGATGGGATGAATGCTGAAATAAATATATGTTGATATACGTTAACTAAATAGATATATTCGCTTTCCGTATTTTGAAAGCTAAAGTAATAAGCATTAATATTATGGGAGCCGTATACAGTGATTAGTTTTTTCCGTAATTTCTGATATTTTTTTAAGTTATAGTCTTTTCGAAAATCAAAAACAATTTTGAAACGTATAAATTTAGGTATAATTTTTGTGATATTTGTTTTTTATACTCTTATCACTTTTACAAAAATTATGAAAAATTCTTTTTGTTAAAAAGAATTATAAACAACTTAGTTACCTAAACAATTTTTTGCAATTTTAAAATAAGGCATGGATAATATTCTATGCAAATAGTTTAAGCCATAATACATTTAGTTTGTTGTGATTAGTGCAAAATGTTCATTTCATTTCGAAATAAATGGTTAATTGTATCTTTAAATGAAGTTAAAAGTTATGTTAAGAAGTCGAGAACAATAAAAGTGAGCAGAACTAAAAATATATAAAACAAATTTATATTTCATTAGAGAAAATAATAAATTGTTATTAATGATACTATTAACCCGTAAAAATTTATTTACTAACAACCCGTATTACGGGTTGCTTACTGCTAGTCCACAAAGTTTTCGTTATTTTACGGAAAAATAAAGTGTTGAAGGAAATTTCCGTATAAATTACGGAAAAAATCTATCAGATATTTTCGTATTTTTTAGAATATTTCCGTTAACAAGTGAGTGGTTTTTCTTTAAAGTAACGGAAAAACTCTGTAAAATCTGCTGCTGGAAATTTCCGTAGAAAGCGCAAAATTTACTTTGCAAAAAACTCTTATTCTAAAAAAGTATTCCTTAAAAAAAAAAAAAATTACAAGAAAAAATTAATTACATAAATACATTCATCAATTAATAATGACACAAATTGTTGCTCTAAATATTGCATAAATAAAGTTAAACAAAAATTTACATATATATATATATATATATATATATATATATATATATATATATATATATATATATATATAATATATATAAATATTATATATATGCTTTTAGAGCAAATAACTGTTATCTTTCTTTCTTTTTGCGCTTTTTCTCGCATTCTCTTGATCATATATAGTCAAACATATACCTAAACACAATATAAATTACATAATCATGATATAGATTATAAATTAAAATCTGTGGAATTAAGAAAGATAAGCATATATTGAGAGCCTTATTTAACTTTTTGCATAAGCTCATTATTTCTTTTTAAATTTTTTTTAAGCTTACATATTATTGTGTAAGATTTTGCATAAGCATTTTTCAAAACTTTTATATGCTTATAATATAAACTTTAACTACTTTGAAAAATTTATGTTTACCTTTAAATCAATACCAGTGGTCTAGTAACATTATGAACGTATCTTGCTTTCTTAATGTAATGGACTATAAATATATTCACCAAATAGTAGACCACGAGCAAAACTATCAGATTAAAAATAACAATAAAAACATATATAAAATATAATATAATAAAACTTAGTTCAAAAAAATTAAACGAACTCTTTAATTTTTTATTAAAATATAAATATTATTATTACATTTTTATATTTGTATATAAAAATACATTCACTATTTTTTCTCTTCACATAGTATCCAGATTCAATACAATGCTTTTTCAGTGCTTTCAGATTCCATATTTATACTTTATACTTTGTGGATTTGAACTTTTTAAACTTTCCATATTATAGCCAACCATATACCTAACAACGAGAATATAAATATTTTTATACAAATAAATAAAAATACAAATAAAAACATAAATATAGCAAAATCATGAATACAAATGAAAATATGAATACAGCAAAATTGTAAACCTTTGCCGTAGTTTAAGACATTAAATTCTAAAAACAAGAAACATATTCCTTGTTTTAAGAAATAAAATTCCCATCCAGCAATTTATTTCTTAAAACAAGAAGTATCCGCCTATAATGAATAGCCTATGAATATTATTAGTGCGCATAGTTACGCATTGTTACGCCTCTTGTTCGTTTTGTTAATTACGGTTCTGCATTATGTAAAATACACTATTTCTTTGCCTCTAGAATTTTCTAAGCGCAGTTATATATTCCACGCGGTCATTCGAGTAAAATCAGCAATCAAATTGGAACTGATACATTTATTTTCAAGAAGAATTAATGTTGTTTATTTTTTAAAATAAAAATTTAAATAATTGTTAGTTTGCTATGTATATATATATGTATATCTATATGTATTTTCTCTCAGCAAAAATAATTGAAAATAGAAAAATAAAAAAAATTTCTTCTGGAATTTGTCAAAAGAGTGTTGTGTTATGCTTCATTTTAAGGTATCTAAATATGTATTTATTAGAAATTTCTTTAAACCAAGTTTAAAAAAGTTGTTAAACCAAGGAAATTGTAGAGGTTTATTTATCAATATATACTATAAATTATATAATAACATTGGAGGAAGTAAGTTAAAAAGCATTTTTAAATTTTTAAAAAGAAATAAAAATACTTTTCAATGTATATCTGTTTTTTTTGAGGTAGATTTAAAGTTTCAGGTTTTCAAAATTGTAGATCTTTTTAATGTATAAATAGACATTAAGTATTTCTAAGTAGACAATACGTATATAGAAAATCTTTTTAAAATTTAATAAGTAATTATTTGTTTAAATAAGTAGTTAATTGTTATAATTTTTAAGATTTAAATTATTAGAAAATTCATGTTTACAGAGTTGTTATTAATATTATTGAGTTGTTGAACCAAAGAAATTGTAGAGGTTTATTTATCAAATATATACTATATATATTATATAAAAAATTTTTGTTTTCATATGTTTTCACTAATAAATAGTTCTATATATATATATATATATATATATATATATATATATATATATATATATATATATATATATATATATATATATATATATATATATTTATATATATATATATATATATATATATATATATATATATATATATATTTATATATATATATATATATATATATATATATATATATATATATATATATATATATATATATATATATATATATTTATATATAACTATGACGCTGTCGCATTTTTTTTTTTTTTTTATTAGAAATAAAATAAGTTTTAATAAGTTTTTGCTGATATGGTTGCAGGTTTTTCTTATCTTCTATCAAATAAACTTAAGAAACCTGTATCTACTTTTGATGATGGCAAATTAATTTTATTTTGCATTTGTTTGGTTTCTTTATATATATTTGTTTTGAAAATTTTTTTTTTTAATTTTTCGAGTATGATTTTTTAAGTTATTAAAATTTTTTTATTTTATTGTTAACTTTAGATTAGTAAAAAAACGAAATACTTAGTGTTGCTTTGATAAATATGTTTAATGAAAATGATGACATTGAAATGGATGATAGGCTAGATGTAGTTTTGTATTTACAAGATGATGTAAGTGCTATAAGGCGTGTTGAAAATAATCGTAGACGAAGTGAAAGAAATAGACTTAGGCGAGATAAAATTAATTGTTTACAAAATGAAAGAAATAGGCTCGATCGAGATAATGTTAATCGTCGCCAAAATGAAAGAAATAGGCTCTATCGAGATAATGTTAATCGTCGCCAAAATGAAAGAAGAGCTGTTGGACAAGGATGAATGTATTCTATAGCGAGAAGTAATGCTATTCCAGATTATAATTATTTAGGAGAAATGAATCAAATTTGTCAGCACTGTGATGCTAAGAAATTTCCAGATGAAACACGTTTTCTATGTTGCCATAATGGTAAGGTAGCTTTGCTTCCACTTTCACCAATTACACAAGCTTTACAGGATTTGTTTACAGGGAGTTATGTTGATTGTAATGCTAATGCTAATTTTTTAAAACATATTCGAAATTATAATGCCTGTGTTTCTTTTGCTTCTTTTACAGCAAATGTAGTTCAACCAATGAATCATGGGCTTCCATGTTTTAAAATATGTGGCCAGAATTTCCATCGTGTAGGTAATCTTAGGCCAGATCAAGATATTCCACCAATATATTCTTAACTATATACTTATGATCCACTTGCTGCACTAAATTTTAGAATGCAACACTATGCTAATGATCTTTGTTTACGTGATTTAATGTTTCAATTGCAAACTATAATTATGGAACAAAGTCCATTTGCTCTTGCATTTAAAAACATAGCTGAAGTAGAAGATGAAGAAATTCGTAAGGCGACTATAGAAAGTCGCTCAGCTTCTGTTGTAAAAATGTCTTTACTTGAAGGCGGTGATAGACGTCGTTATAATCTACCTTCACATGATGAAGTTACAGTTGTATTTGTTGGCGAAAATGGTGCTCCCCAACTTCCAGGGAAGTTGTTATTTACCCAAGAGGTCATCCTTTAAAAATTGTATCAAGTATGTCAGCCAACTTGGATCCTATGGTTTATCCGCTATTTTTTCCAAGAGGTTACTAAAAGCCAACGCAAAAATTACGTTTTTGAACAACACCAAAAAGAACAGCTGCATCCCTACAGCAACTGCTGCAGTATCACAATAGGTTGCCAAAAGCAGCTATACTGTTTTCCAGTTTGTTTTTTTTTCATATATATCTACTTATTTATATAATACTATAGTACGATTGTTTATATCTCATTCATTTTTTTTTTCTTTATCTTTAAGTGTTAATAATTTTATTCTTTGAATGATATTAGTTAAACAAGTCGCCTTTTCATTAAAGATATTGGTTTCAAAATTGAACATCATTGGCAAAATGCTTACAAAATTAGGTAGTTTTTAAAAATCTGTTTTTTATTTTATACACTTTTTTTTCAATATACTTTTTTAATAAACTTTTCTATAACAATTCTACTAATATGGAATCACGTAGCTTTTTAAATATGTTTAATTGTCGTCCCTATCGGTAATAAATATTTTAAATTATTTGATATGGTTTTCTTTACAATAGGCTATGCTTGGCTCCTCGGTGCTGTAAATGGTGGCTTCAACTTTGTTTTTTTTAATAAAAATGTGTTTTATATATGCTTCTGTTTTAAAATATTTTTGTTACATATTTAACTATATATCATGTAAATAAATTTCTTTTAAAGATAAGTAAACTTGATACTTGCTTTTTTACGGATTTTCAAAAAGTGAACAAAGGTTTGAATATATTTTTTAACTGTCTTTTATGATTTTATCAATTTTATTAAAGCTGAATATTTACTTCAAAAATATTGAGTAAAATCCAATTGCTTTTACTCAATATTTTTGAAGTAAATATTCAGTATATATTCCAATAGAATTTTAATATCCTGCATAACCATCCTGCATAAATATTCTAATAAAATAAATTTAATAATGTTCTCTAATCATTGTAATTTCTGGGGTAGTTTTTATAAATTTGTTTTTAAATTGATTTTTTTAATGTTTACTTGTACTAGGTTGGTTGAAAAGTTCGCGGAGCGGAAATGAAAAAACAATTTTATGATTCAAAAAATGACTTTATTCTTCAGTATATTCTCCCTTAAGAGCAATACACTTTTTCCAACGATTCTCCAATTCATGTATCCCATCTCTGAAGTGCGATTCCGGAAGGCCTTCAAAATACCCATTTACGGCTGCAATGACTTCTTCATGTGATGAGAAACGCTTTCCACGTAGAAATTTTTTGAGATGTGGAAAGAGGTGGAAGTTGGACGGAGCCAGATCTGGTGAATAGGGTGGATGTTCCAAGCGTTCGTACTTTAATTCGACCAATTTCGCCTTTGCAACATCGCTGATATGAGCAGGTGCGTTGTCCTGGTGATAAATGATTTTTTTATGCAGCAAACCAGGTCTTTTCTCACGAATTTTTTTATCCAACTGGTCCAAAAGATTTTTATAATATTCACCTGTTATCGTTTTACCGGTTTGAAGGTAATCTATTAATAAAATTCCTTTCGCATCCCAAAAAACTGATGCCATAACCTTCTTTGACGATTTTGACGCCTTCACTTGCTTCGGAGCTGAACAACCGGGTTCTGTCCACTCTGCAGTTTGTTGTCGCAGCTTCGGATCATAGTGGTAAACCCAAGTCTCATCCATGGTTACGAATCGACGCACAAAATCTGTTTTATTCTTTTGAAAACGGGCCAAATGTTCTTGATAAAGTTTTACTCGAGTGCGTTTCTGATCCAGAGTTAGCGAATGCGGCACCCATCTTGCCAACAGCTTTCTCAGACGTAATTCATCGTGCAAGATGTGTAATACCCGTTCATCTGAGATGCCCACAGCCTCAGCAATTTCACGTTTGGTCAATCGTCTATCATCCATAACCATGTCATGCACAGCATTAATCGTTTCTTCAGTAGAAGCACTTTTTGGACGTCCAGAGCGAGGGTCATCTTCAAGGCTTGAACGCCCACGTTGAAACTCCGCAGCCCATTTGCATACTGTTGTTTTTGAAGAAGCATCATCACCCAACACATTTACCATTTCATTATGAATTTCCATGGGCTTTAAATCTTTTTTCACAAAGAATTTTATTACAGCACGATGTTCAATATTTTCCATTTTGAAAAATACTATGACACGTCTAATTTCAATAGCTTGTAAACAAAGACTGAAATGACATATCGACTTGAAATTTTTTATGCGTTCATACGAAGAATGAATACGTTTAATACAGTTATAAATTTGTTTCTACTACTGCAACATAGGTGCCGCTCCGCGAATTTTTCAACCAACCTAGTAGATAACCTAAATATTTTATTTATTAAATTATTGAAATTAAATAATAAAAAAAGTGGAAATTGTAATAAAACGTTTAAAAACCATCACAAATTCATTGTTCTTATCATAAAGAAGCATTAGTGCTTAAATAGTTCCACTTTAATAATGTACTATTTTTTAGCTCCATGTTTTAACATGGAGTGAATTTTTTCCCTGTCTTTGAAGTGATTAATTTTATATATAACATGTTATGTGGGTGCACTTAAATAAACTTAAAATCACTCAAAATTGAAATTAGGTTGCACAAGTCTTGTGTCAAGAATCCTACGAAACATGATCTTATTCTCGTTCATAATCTTCAATACAGGGACCAAATAAATATCATGTAATTTTAAAATTAAAAAAAATCTTCACTTTAGTTCAACATGTTATATCTATTTTCTGTTACAATTACAATGGAAATTTCCGTATTTGAAAACTTAGCTACAAAAACGGAAAATTTCTGTACATAAAGGATGGATACACCCATACATGGACATACGAATACTTTCCGTTGAAATAATGTTATATTTCCATTTTTATAACGGAAATTTTTAACACTATATATATATATATATATATATATATATATATATATATATATATATATATATATATATATATATATATATATATATATATGTATATATATATATATATATATGTATATATATATATATATATAAATATATATATATATATATATATATATATATATATATATATATATATATATATATATATATATACATATATATATATATATATATATATATATATATATATATATATATATATATATATATATATATATATATATATATATATATATATATATATATATATATATATAACGGGTGATGCATAATTAGTGACACAAAAATCAAAGCCTTATATTTTTAAAGAAATAAAAGAAAAAAAATTTTTCATTTTTAAAAAATAATAACACAATATTTATTTTTTAAAAATTATTTTTTGTAAATCGGTTGAACGCCTTGATCGGCTATTAATCTCAATTTAGTTTTGATACCCTTCATAAGGGATTGTAAAAATGTCAAATTAATTTTTTTCAGACAGGCTTCGATACGCCGAATCAGTTGTTGTTCACTTTTGGCCTCCCATCCACCCTCATACACATTCTGAGCCAATACTCCCCAAAAGTCTTTGATTGGCCTGGCTTTGGGGACATTAGGAGGGTTCATATCGACCGGCACAAAGTTAATCATTTCATTCATCCACGATATTGCCATCTTTAGCTCTATGGGCACTAGCTAAATCCGGCCAAAATATGTAATTTAAATCATCGTGATACTTAACTATGAATGGAAACAACCGTTCCTCTAAGCATTCTTTACAAAAATTACTAACTTGCCTGATACAACATCAGCAAGCATGCTATGGTCAACAGCTTCTGAACTAGTTTCATCTGTAGCCCGGTGAGAAATAGTGTAAGAGATGTCTTTCGGTATCTTTTTTAGTTTTTCAACCCTGCCATTCAGGGTTAGGGTCACGAGATCATCATTGTTGAATCTGTATCATACTATTCATGGCAGAGAATTCTCTAGCACTTCTTTTATACATAACATCATTTAAATCATCAATTTGCTTAGTTGGCAAGTTTTTAAACATATTTTAAATTTTACGAACAACTAGAAAAAATATTTATGGCTCTTACCACCTTTTCCTTTTTCATCTATTTTTTAGCGCTTTACCGTCTGCCTCCTAAAAATTTTTACGTGTTGCCTGAATAACCCATTTAACTCCCTTTTCTCTTAAAAAGTTTTCAAGATTTTCCAAAAAATCTACTGTCCTGTTCTTTATTGTTTGCAACTTGCAAGAGATATAACCCTTTTTAGCATTAGGAGATCTTCCTATTGCAGCACTAAACATTTACATTACCTCTTCACTGCATATGTTATGTAGCCTTGTACTTGTTGCCTTCTTTTGAAGTATTTTTGTAATACAAATGGAAAAACAAGTTTATATTGTCGATTCAAAAATTCTTTTACTCCAACGAGACAACCTGACGCCATAGCAATAAACTTGTCACCAATTGTGTAATTATTTTTTATCACTTGTAAAATATTTGGTTCTAGAGCATTTTCAAACTCTGTATCTGTTTTATCTTTTAAATCACTTGAAATGCTTTTAATAATAAACTCTGGACTTACATTGTTTTTATTTATTTGATCTTGCAACTTAAATATTTCAAGAATAACTTCTTTTGGTAATTTATTTTCAAAAGAATTTTTTAATATTTTGTATTCAAGTTGGAATAAAGATTTTCCAAAAACTTGTAAATTATTATAGTCTAGCCAACCAGGTCTTAAAAGCAAGTTTAATACCAATGTTGTCTTTCCACAATCTGATTTTCCAACAATAATTCCTCTTATACTTTCAGGTAATAACTCATTATTATGGCGTTTACTTTTATTTACATTTCATGATAAACCTATAATATCCATTTTTTTTATGAAAAGTATTTTTTAAATAGATTTATGTGAAATAAATTAAAATAAATAAACATATATAAAAAAATGTACTGCGTTAAATGTAAAAATAAAACAGATACACTCAACTCGCAATATGTTGTAAGTAAAAATAATAGAATCATGCTACGTGGAAATTGTGCTATATGTGGAACAACAAAAACTCAATTCACCTCATCAAAAAAGTCGAATCTATCAATAAATTCACAAAGAATAAAAAATTACCATGGGCTAATTTCCCAGGTGAAATGCATTTACCAGGTATGAACTTTGCAGGACCTGGTACTAATTTAGAAGAAAGATTAACTTCTACTGAGATGCCTAAAGAATGGAGCATGCCTGTAGATAGAATGGATAAAGCAGCTTATATTCATGATATTGCTTATAAGCATTATCCAGATAAAGAGCATAGAAATTTAGCTGATAAAATGATGATTGAACAAATGGATGCTATACCACGTGAAAAATTAGAAAGAATGATTATAAAACCTATCATATCTGCTAAAGTAAAGTTTGGTATGGGAAATAAAGAACCAATGAGTATTAAAGAATTATGCCAAAAAAACTACAAACGATCAACAAAAGAAGCAAAAACTTGAAATGGGCTGATGAACTTGCAAATGAACTTTATAAACCTGTTATAAAACATTTTAGAAAAAGAAAAGTGATTGTAAATAGAATTGATGATATATGGGCTGCTGATTTAGTTGACATGCAAGCTTATTCTAAATTTAATAATGGTATAAAATACTTATTAATGGTAATTAATATATTTTCAAAGTATGGATGGATTTTTCCATTGAAAAGTAAGACGGAAATTGAAGTTGCTAATGCATTTAACAAAATATTTAAAGATAGAAATTGTGTAAAATTATGGGTAGATAAAGGTTTAGAGTTTTATAACAAGCATGTTAAATCATTAGGAGTTCAGCTCTATTCAACTGAAACTGAAGAAAAACGCTGTGTACTTGAACGATGAAATAGAACAATGAAAGAAAAAATGTTTAAATACTTTTCTGCTAACTTTACTAGAAAATACATTAATGTTTTAGATGAAATGGTAAATCAATACAACAACACAAAGCATTCTTAAACTAAAATGACTGCAGCTGAAGCAAGCAATAAAAAGAATGAGAATATAGTATTTTAAAATCTAAATGGTAAAGTAAGATCAAATCCTATCAAGCCCAAGTTTATAATAGGTGATAAAGTGAGAATAACTAAAAAAAAAGGGCTTTTGAAAAAGGATACACACCAAGATGGACTGAAAAAGTATTCACAGTATAGCAAGTTCATTACACAAAACCACCAACTTATAAAATAACTGATTATAATGTTGAAGAAATACAAGGTACTTTTTATAAACAAGAACTTCAAAAATTTGAAAAGGTTATTCGTAAACAAGGTAATAAATCATTTGTAAAGTGGTATGGGTATCCTGATCTTTTTAACTCATGGGTTAATAATACAGAATTGAAAGCTATATAAATAATTATCTTAAATATATAAAAAATGAACAACTCAAATGTAAATGTTAATATATGCGTATTAGCTACTTTTGGTAATGCTAATACAAATACAACTGTAACGACGACAACTTCACATTATAGTTCCTATGGATCGAACAAATGATACAAGAAAAAAACCTTTTTTTTGAAATGAGTTAAATTATTTTCTTAACATAATAAAATGAATAACAAAACAATTAATGAAAGAACTACTTCATTGCTTATGATTATTATTATTATTATTATTATTATGAATGAAGGTGAATCATCAGCATATATAAAATATGTAAATAATCTTTTAAGAAGAATTTAGAAATAGACTTTTAAGAATATTTCCAGAATGTAAATTAGATAAACAAGATCAACAAGATGAAGTAATTGAAACAGTTAAAACAATTGAAGCAGTTAAAATAGTTGAAACAGTTGAACAAGATGAATCAGATGAATTTAAAATATTAGAGAAATAAAAAAAAATGATTTTTAAATAACTTTTTTTGAAATGAGTTAAATAATTTTGTTATTTGAAATGAGTTAAATAATTTGTTTTTTGAAATGAGTTAAATAATTAAATATAAAAAAGATGTCATATGTAGAAATAATTAAATTTAATAAACCTGATTCATATCAAAAAATAGTTATTGGCTACAACTATTCAGATTGTTCAGAGGCTTTAAGAGTAAAAACTCCAAAAATATTATCATATGGAGTTTGTGAAAATAGAGATATAAAAACAAAAGAACTTACAGGATATTCAATCCCTTTTGTGTGTGAAAATGATATATTTATCACAAATATTGAAGCTATTGAAAAATATTGTAGAGATAAAATTACTGAAAATGAATCAAAGTTAAAAAAAGGTGGTATGAAAAGCCTTAATATACAAAACTTGAATATTTTAAAGTATAGAAATGATAATCCTAGTGAACCTCCAGTTATATATGCTAAAATACCTACAGATTTTTAAAGTAAGAAGATGGATAAAGTATTCAGGAAAAAAAATGACGGTAATATTTTAGGAGAAAGTCTTATTAAAAAATGATGTGACGTTGTTGGATGCAAAGCAATTGAAGGTGTATATATCGGATCAATGATTCAATCTATTCAAATAAAATTATTATAAGCAGTTGTATATGAAAAAGAGTACAAGATAGAAAGATAAGGATTTTATATTAAAGATGATGATTTAGAAAGCGAAGATGATTAAAATAAAGATGAAAATATTTATTTTTTCTCAAAAAATGAGATAAATAAAATAATACATATTATAAAAAATGTATATTGAAATAGAAAAAGATAAACAAAATCCAGTTATAATTAAATTTGATGATATTATTAAACTTGATGGAAATAAAGAGTATGAAATGGCGCTTGATAGATTTCAAACTATTCTATATAGTAGTTTATATATAAAGTATATATATTAAATAATCTTGTAGATGGAAAAATTGTATCTAACAATGGTAATGCTAAGAAAACTACTGTAATGTATTCATTTATGTCTATTATTGTTTCTAAAAATTCAGTTATTAATGAACAACCATTATTTAAAAAATAATTTCAATTTAAGAAATGAAAATTGATATAACTGATAACTTTAATAAACCTATAGATTTTAATAATAAAAGCTTTACAAAGAAAAAGTAAGTTCTGAAAGAACCCATGCTTTGCTAAATCTCATATAAATTTTTTATATTAAAAACAATATAAAAAATTATTACATATTATAAAATTGTCAAAAACAATACATATATCTTCAAACGATACTGTTATAAATACTAATTTTACAGTCCCTATTGAACTAGATCAAAATAAAGAGTATAGAATAGCTCTAAAAAATTAATGATTTATAATAGTTTTCCAAATATTATTGAAGAAGTAAACAATACTATAAATATTACTATAGAAGCTTGTGATAGTCCTATTTTTCAACAAATTAAGATCCCTACAGGATCATATGAACTTACAAATATAAATAAAATTGTAAGTAATTATGTAATGACTACTCTTAAAGATCAACTTGCTAAATATAAAGAGTCTTTTAAAAATGTTACAGACGCTGAATCTATAAAAAAAAAGCTGTATATGAAAGTATAAGATTTAATTGTACATCTATTATATTTGAAGCAAATTTTAAAACTGAAAAATCAGAGATCATTATTAATAGAAGTAGCAATATTAGAATACAGTTTGATGATGACTCAATAAAAGATCGTTTAGGTTTTAATAATAGAGATAAAGATGGCAATCTTATAACATTCGATTCATCAAAAGTGTATATTTCAGATAAAATAATGGATATAAATCATGTTAATGTTATTCGTATAACAAATAGTCATGTAACAGGATCAATTATAGATATAGGTAATATGTATAATCAAGCAAAATTTACAGATATAGGTAATATGTATAATCAAGCAAAATCTTCTGATTTTTTTAGAGCATTCTCTGGTATGAAAACAATATTAACTAATCATTTTAATAAAAATGGACCAATATTAAAATAGTTAAAGTTCTGAAAGAACTCAAATTCATTAAATGAATTAAAAAGTATATATAGTAAATAAAATGTTAGATATATATAATTAAGGATATACACATAAGTATGAAGTAGGTGGAAGTGGACTATTTACACTTTTTATAAATATGTTTAATAAGCAAGCATTAAATAATGCACTAAAATCATCTCATTAGAATACAAGATTTAGTTAAAAAACATAAAGGCGATGGGCTTAGAATAATATAATTTTATCAAAATAGTTAGATTCATTAAAAATGATTTAAAAAAATTATATTGTATATATAAAATGGTAAAATCTGATATATTTAATATTGCTGATAAATTAAGATTTGATGAAGAAATTAAAAAATATGAAGAATATGAATTTACACCATCTGTTAATTCTAATTTAAATTCATAGAAATAAGAATTTTTGTTGAAAATAATGATTCTTTGTTCCATCCACATGAATCATATTTAGAAATTGAAGGAAGGCTTGGAAAAGCATATGGAAGAGCATATGAAAATACAGATGCAGTAACACTAACGCACATTGGAATTATGCATTTATTTGATAGAATTAAATATAAGATCTCTGATTCAGTAGTTGTATCAGTTAATTTTCCAGGTAAAGCAACTACAATGCTTGGATTGTTAAACTATCCAAGTGACTTTCAATGAACCAATTTTTGTACAAAGATACTACATCAGCTGCAGATTTAGTTAATAATTCTGGATTTTCAGCAAGGCAGCAATATATAGTTCAAAAACCGACTGCAAAAGGTACATTTGAATTTAATATTCCATTATGGCATATATTTTCGGATTTTGTATTGACTATGATAAAGTTTTTTATGGATTAAAGCATGAACTTTTTCTGTTAAGAGCAAGTGATGATAATGCAGTTTTTAAAGCTGCTGGTGTAGCTGCAGGAAAAGTAAATATTACAAGAATATCATTAATAATGAGACGTGCAACTCCATCTGCTGTAGCAGATTTAGAACTTACTAAAATAATTAAATCAAAATAAGCACTTGATCTAGGTTTAAGATCGAGGTACTTAGACAAAATGAATATTCCGCAAAAATCATCATTTGATTGGAGATTAAGAATAAGAACTACTAAAAAGGCTAGATATATACTTGTTGGTTTTCAAACAAATAAAGAAGGAAATCAAGAACAAAATGCTTCATTATTTGATCATTGTGATTTAAAAAACATGTGGATTGAACTTAATGAAGAAATATATCCTGCCTCTTTATCATTCCCAAATATGAAACTTACTAGAGCTTATAGACATGCAGCAAATTTTGCTGAAGTTTATTATAATATGACCAATCTTATTAGTCTATGTAGTATAACTCCTTCAGACTATAGAGATTTATATCCTTTTATGTATTTTAATGTAAGTAAACAATCAGAAAGAATGAAAGATTCAACAGTAGATATTAGACTTAAAGCAGAATTTAATACACCTGTTCCAGCAGGTACTATAATATATGCTCTCATTATTTCAGATTGAATAACAAAACTTACTTCTAATGGAGATAAAATTAGATATGAATATTAGGTTCCTTTGAGACCAATGCTTTGCTACGCAAATTATAAAATATATACAAGAAATACTATTATTGAAAGTAATTTAAATAAATTTTCTTTATATAATAAAAATGAGTGATAGAATAAAATTTACAAAAAATTTAATAAAATTACTAAAAGAAATAATATTCAACAAACATCTAAAGATCCATGGCATTAGTTATGATTGCTATGGATAATAATTTATTTGATAAAGAATCTCTACAATCAAATATCATTACTAAAAAAGAAAAAGTTAAAAAAAAAAAAATTAAAAATAAAAAGTTAAAAAAGAAAAAGTTAAAAAAGAAAAAGTTGAAAAATTTAAAAAAGAAAAAGTAAAAAAAGAGAGATTATCTGTAGGAAGACCTAAAATTCATTCTATAAAAGAAAAAAAAACGAAAGAGATCCTAAATACGATAGACTTGTAAAAATTAGAACAAATCCAGTAACTATTAAACTAACTAATGAAGAAATGGAAGAAGTTAAAATATACAATTCTATATATGATTATATCAGAAAGGAAAAATATGGATTTATATATTTTGAAAAGTATAATGAAAAAGTTAAAAATGGTGTAAAAAATAGATTTAATAAGAACTAATTTAAATTTATAATTTTTCAAAATTATTTTTATAGATACAACAAGTCTATAAAAATATGAAAAAGAAATTCATTTAAATATTTTTATTCTAATTTTTATACAAGAAAAAAAATTTAAAAAATTGAAAATAATATAAATAATTTTCCTGTATATATAAAATGGAAAATATAACATTAATAGAATTGAGAAAAATTGCTAGAGAGCGAAAAATCAAATATTATTATAGAATGAACAATGCAGATCTTATTAGAGCAGTTGAGCAAGCAATGCATATATTAGACGAGCCGATTTCAGAACACATTACGCAAAATGCTTTAACACCTACACAAAATACTTTAAGACCTACACAATATGTTCCAAATATTATTAATAACGTTCCAAATAATTATATTAACACTGCTATTAACAAAGTTAATTCATTTGCTAATTGGATTATATCCTCTGTTCCTGAACCTATTAAAAATACAGCAAATGAGAAAATCGAATCAATAAAATCTACAATTTCTAATTTGTATGAAAGATTTGGATTCAAAAAACCATTAGAGTTTAAATTAACACAAACAGCTGTTAGAAATGTGACAAAGCAATTTTCAGCTAAAGGCGTTGAAGGATATGATGCTTTATCCTTTATGAAATCAGTTAAAAATAATGTTATTCAAATACTAAATAGCAATAAAAGATCAAAGATCTATATCGTTCTTTCTTGTGAAAAGGAAAGAACTGATCTTAAAACAGGAGAAACTTTAACAACTGTTGCAACTTTTTCAACAAAAGCAGAAGTTGTTTTAGAATCGACAGATTTGAAAGACTTTTATGAAAGAGCTGAACAAAAAATTTTAGAATTATTATCCACAATTCAACAATTAGGATCAAGTTGG
Organism: Hydra vulgaris; assembly: GCF_022113875.1. Taxonomy (NCBI): domain Eukaryota; kingdom Metazoa; phylum Cnidaria; class Hydrozoa; order Anthoathecata; family Hydridae; genus Hydra; species Hydra vulgaris. The sequence continues at coordinate 914,696 of NC_061167.1, read as the reverse complement.
AGATTTGTTTCAGTTGAAAAGATGGATATAAATATCATTGAATATAAGCCTATTGAAGGCAAATCTTACATTTCTCTTCCTAAAGAGTTGGCAGCTAAAAAAGCAATTATTAATATGAAGAATGAAGACAAAAAATGCTTTAAGTGGTGTGTTGCTAGATTTTTTAATATTAAAGACAATCATCCTGAAAGAGTAAATAAAGGTTTAAAAGAACAAACTGAGAAATTAAATTGGGAAAAAATAGAATTCATAGTGTCACTACAACGGATTACTCAATTTGAGTAAAATAATCCAGACATAAGTGTTAATGTCTTTGGATATGAAAACTCATTTTACCCTTTACGCATATCTAAAAATATTAATAGACAAAATCAAATTGACTTGTTACTCATTTTGAATGATGAAACCAATCATTATTGCTTAATAAAAGATTTTAGTAGATTACTTTCATCACAAATATCTAATCATGGGCATAAAATGCACTTTTGTAGAAACTGCATACAAGCATTTAGTACGGAAGAATCTTTGTCAAAGCATAAATTGTATTGTGATAGTCATGATTCAGTACGAATTGAACTTCCAGAACCAAATACAATGATTGAGTTTACTAATTACAATAGATCTATGAGAGTGCCCTTTGTAGTATATGCAGACTTTTAAAGTATTATTAAACCAATCAACTCTTGCACACCTAATCCAAACGAATCTTATACAAAACAATATCAAAAGCATACACCTTGTTCATTCTGCTACTATATTAAATGCTTTGATGAAAGTATTGAGAAAACTATTGAGAAAACTATTGGTCATAGCATACTAGCTACATTCACTGCAGATAGTGAAGATGATGATGTAGCACAAATTTTTGTTGATAATTTAGAAGCAGATATTAAAAAGATTTATAACAAGTACTTAAAGTTTCCAAAAATTAGGATATTTACACCTAAAGAAAAAAAAAATATTAATAATGCAGAAAAATGTCCCATTTGCGAAGAAGATCTTAAAGAAGATAAGGTAAAAGATCATTGTCATATTACTGGTAAGTATAGAGGAGCTGCTCATAATGAGTGTAAATTAAAATATAAAATTCCAAATTCATACCTGTCTTTTTTTATAAATTAACTTGTTTCGACTCTCATTTATTCATAAAGAAATTGTCAGGAAATGGAAAATCAGAAGGAAAAATAAATTGTTTACCCAACAATGAAGAAAAGTATTTCAGCTTTTCTTACGAAATTAAAGTTAATGAATATACTAATAAAAAAGGTAAAAAAGTTGAAGTTAAATAAGAACTACGCTTTATAGATTGTTATAGATTTATTGCTTCTTGTTTTGACGAATTAGATTGTTTAGACTATAAAGAATTAGAAAATAAAAAATTAAATTTTTTGTTAAGAAAAGGTGTTTATCCCTGAATGAATGGGTAGATTCTATTAGTAAGTTAAATGAAACTCAATTACCACCAAAAGCATCATTTTATTCAAGATTAAATGATGAAGGAATATATGATGAAGATTATTTACATGCTCAAACTGTATGGAAAGAGTTTGATTGTAAAACATTTAAAGATTACTATAATTTATACAATGATGCAGATGTATTATTATTAGCTTATGTCTTTGAGAATTTTAGAGATCTTTGTATGAAAAAATATAAATTAGATCCTGCTTTGTACTATGCATCACCAGAATTAGCTTGAGATGCAGCATTGAAAATAACAAAAGTAAAATTAAAGTCACTAAGTGTTAATGTGATCTTAATGTTAAAGCTAGCTATGATATGATCTTAATGTTAAAGCAAGGAGTACGCGGAGGTATAAGTATGATTTCTAACAGACTAGGAACTGCTAATAATAAATATATAGAAATCTATGATGAAAGAAAAGAATCTACCTACATAAAGTATCTAGATGCAAATAATTTATATGGATGGGCTATGAGTAAACCCCTTCCCACACATAGTTTTCAATGGATGAATGAAAAAGATTTGAAAAATTGTAAATCTATTTCTTGTATATTAAAAGTAGATTTAGAGTATCCTGAATATTTACATGATATGCATAATGATTATTTACTTGCTCCTGAAAGATTAAAAGTAGACAAATTGAAAAATTAGTACCCATTTTAAATCATAAGAAAAATTATATCATTCACTATGAACATTTGAAACAGTATGAAAGATTAGGAATGAAATTAACAAAAAATCATAGAGGAATAAAGTTTGAAGAGAGTGTATGGCTAAGTAAGTACATTGAGCTCAATACAGATCTAATAACAAAAGCTACTAATGACTTTGAGAAAGACTTTTTTAAACTCATGATTAATTCAGTGTTTGGAAAGACAATGGAGAATATTGAAAACAGAGTTGATGTGAGATTAGTCACTAAAAGAGAAGAATCTATTAAATTAGCATCAAAACCAAACTATGGAAGTAGAACGATATTTGATGAAAACTTGATAGCAATACATATGAAAAGAACAAAACTTAAATAAAATAAACCTATTTACTTGGGTATGTGAATTTTAGATTTGAGCAAAACATTGATGTATGAATTTCATTATGATTACATCAAAAGTAAATATGGAAATAGAGCTAAACTGTTATATACAGATTCAGATTCATAAGTCAATGAAATAAAAACAAAAGACTTTTATTCAGATATTGCAAATGACATTAAAAGTAAATTTGATACAAGTGAATTTGATAAAAATTATCCAGCTATTCAAAATGGATTTAAAGTAGGTGTAAATAAGAAAGTATTAGGAATGTTTAAAGATGACAACAAATTGAAGAATTTCTAGGACTCAGATGAAAATTGTATTCATACAAAGAAAATGGAGAAGATAAAAAGAGATGTAAAGGAGTAAAGAAGAATGTAGTTAAAAGTTATATAACTCATGAAGATTATAAAAATTGTCTCATGAATAGAAAAGATCAAATGAGAAAAATGAATGTCATAAAATCACATTTACATGATGTTTAGACAGAAGAAATAAACAAAATAGCATTGAGCGCAGAAGATGATAAAAGAGTTATTTTAGAAGATGCAATACATACATTATCATATGAACATTATAAACTAAAAAAATAAACAGGCAGGCAGGTAAGTAACTTTTTAAAAAATGATTTTAAAAAATCTAAAACTATTAATAAAAATGGACAAACATATCAATGCTGAAGGAATCATATTACCAAATGAACCCTTCACAAATTTTCAGTTAATAAAAGCAGCAAAAAAATTAAAAATAAAAAATTTTAGAGGTGTATTTGTAAGAGATCAATTACCTAAAAATACACAAAAAAAAGAATGTGGAATATTAAATAATGGAGATTTAAGTACGAATGGATTTCATTGGATTTGTTGGTATAAAGATGAAGATGAAAAATTAAGTTTTGACTCTTATGCACTACCACCTCCAGTTGAACTTGTTCAATATTTACACAATCCTGTTTATTATAATAGTATAAGAATTCAGTTTGGAGATACCTGTCAAGTTAATATATGACTTGAATTATATGCAGAGATCGTCGATGTCAAATTTCCTGATTCCGTAAATTTGTTTAGGTAATAATTCGGAATACATTTTACTCTTAATTTTGCTTTAAGCGGAGTCGTTTCTTTTTTCTTCGAAGTTTTTATTTTACTGAGTGAAGAGCTTAAAAATATCACTAATATTGCACCTAAATCTTTCAATATTTTTAATATACTTTTTCAATATTTTTAAAACACCTAAAATATTACCCCCAAACTTGTAGGCATAGAAATTAGATATCCGGAAAAACCGAAAAAAAGTTGAAATATATATCCGCAATTCCGAAAATGGGGTTATCCCTGAATTCGGATCCTATATTATTTTATGGTAAAGCTTATTACTAAACCAATCTTCTTTTAAATAATATTCCAGCAGAAACTTGTTTATAAAAAAAAGAGAAAGGAATATATCGATATACTTTATAACTAACGCGTTCAACATATATATTTCAGCATACACCCAATCCATATTTATACTAATTTTATAAAATGTCCGGAATACATTTTGCTTTAACTTTGCGTAAAATTATAAGTTTTATTTCATTAATATTTGTATAGATCAGGTTAATAAAAAAAGGATTTGCATTTTACTCAATATTTTCGAAGTAATTATTCAGCTTTAATAAAATTGATGAAACAATATAAAATATAGAAAAAATATATTTAAACCTTTGTTCACTTTTGAAAATCCGCAAAAAAGCAAGTCTTAAATTTACATATCTTTAAAAGAAAATTATTTACACGATATATAGTTAGATATGTAACAAAAATATTTTAAAACAGAAGCATATATAAAACACATTTTTCCTAAAAAATAAATAAAGTTGAAGCCACCATTTACAGCACCCAGGAGCCAAGCATAGCCTATTGTAAAGACAACCATATTAAATAATTAAAATTATTTATTAACAATAGGGACGTCAATTAAAAATATTTAAAAAGCTACGTGGTTCCATATTTGTAGGATGTTATAGAAAAATTAATTAGTAAAAAAGTATATTAAAAAAGTATATTAAAAAAAAGTATATTAAATAGAAAACAGATTTTTAATAACTACCTAATTTTGTAAGCATTTTGGCAATGGTGTTCAATTTTGAAACCAATATCTTTAATGGAAAGCCGACTTGTTTAACTAATCTTATTTAAAGGAACAAAATTATTAACACTTATAGATAAAGAAAAAAAATGAATGAAATATAAACAATCGTACTATAGTATTATATAGATAAGTAGATATATATATAAAAAAAACAACAACAACTGGAAAACAATATACCTGCTTTTGGTAACCTATTGTGATACTGCAACAGTTGATGTAGGGATGCAGCAGTGCTTTTTGGTGTTGTTCAAAAACGTTATTTTTATGTTGGCTTTTAGTAAACTTTAGTTTAATTTTAAAAACATCACAATTGATTTAAAATATTCTTAATAAAAAGCTAAACATAAAATGCTTCAAGGATCCAAACTTTAAACATAAAAGATAAAAAATCGAATCGAGATATAAATAAATTGTATTTATATAGCTAAATATATTGCCTTGGGTTTAAGTAAATTTTAAAAGCAGTGAGTTCAATAAATGAAACTACCAATTAACTATTTTTAACAACAGAATGCAGCATCATTATATTATGATAGTTGAATAATGAATCAACTTAACTATATTTTGAAGTTCAGGTTTAATTGGTGAGAAAATAATTAAAATTTTTATTAAAAAAGATCAAGACAAATCAAATATACAACATAATAAAACTTAAAAAAAAATTACAAAATTAAAATTAAAAAAAAATACAAAAAAAAAAAAAAAAAAAAAAACCGAAGAAAAAGCAGCAACCAAAAAGTAATATCTTCACTGATAGAAGACATTTACAACCTTCTGGTTGCTATTATTTTTCGGTGTCTCCTAACACCCCGGTTTGAATAAGCCCTCCATTTAAAGGAGGGCTTATCCATACCGCCATTATCTCTCCATTTGTTGAAGGACCTCTCTGAGAGAGGTCCCGGTTCTTGGGAGCGGTAAGTTCTATAGTTTTCGAATGTTAAGGAATCTAAAGTTACAAGTAGAAGAATATAATAAAAATTAAACATTTGCAATTTTATTAAAAAAAAAATTTAGCATAACCTCACCATGTCCAAGGTTGAATGACAGAGTTAGTATTAGTAGGAGCACCATATCCATCATAGATATGAACTCTAGATTCCCACCACTTTCCAGATCCTCCAACAACATGCATTCTTATGTATTTCAAATACACTCCGTTTCCATTATCCATAGCATTCATCAACATATATTCACTACCATAAATTGTATTTACATATCTAAATGTTAATGAGTACATTTTATCTATATTAATATTAAGACTTATACTGTCAGATTGTCTTGAAGCAGTTATACCATTAAGTGAACTTCCACCAAATATACTTATACTCATTTTTAAATACTAATTTTTTTTTTTTAATTCACTTTGTGATTCTGGATCCCAAAAAGGATATATTTCATTAAATCTACCAAAGTGAATTGATTATGCTTTGAAAATCATCTCCATCATCTAGTTTTTTTAAAACATAAAGACACAAGTGACCACAATAGGAAATGTTTCCAAATTGGACTTGTTCACTGTTGTAATAAACAAGTTTGAGCAAGTAGTTAACTAGCTCATTAAGTGGTGTTATTCAATAAGAGTCAAAACGTAATTTCACATCTCCATCTTTATACCAACAAATCCAATGAAATCCATTCGTACTTAAATCTCCAGTATTTAATATTCCACATTCTTTTTTTGTGTATTTTTAGGTAATTCATCTCTTACAAATACACCTCTAAAGTTTTTTATTTTTAATTTTTTTGCTGCTTTTATTAATTGAAAGTTTGTGAAGGGTTCATTTGGCAATATGATTCCTTCAACATTAATATGTTTGTTCATTTTTATTAATAGCTTTAGATTTTTTTAGATCTCTTTTAGATATAAAAAGTTACATACCTGCCTGCCTGTTAATATTAATTTATAATGTCAAAATGCTAGTATGAATTCCATTTTCTAAAATAACTCTTTTATCATCTTCTGCGCAAAGTGCTATTTTATTTATTTCTTCAGTATAAACTTCATGACAATGAGATCTTATGACATACATTTTTCTCATTGGATCTTTCCTGCTAAGAAGGCAATCTTTATAATCTTCATGAATTATATAATTTGTAACTACATTTTTTCTTTACCCCCTTACATCTCTTTTTATCTTCTCCATCTATTTTGTAAGAATACAATTTTGATTTGAGTCCTATAAACTCTGCAATTTGTTTTCCTGCTGACTCATCTTTAAACATTTCTCAAACTTTAAATCCATTTCGAGCAGCTATATGATTTTTATCAAATTCACTTGTATCAAATTTACTTTCAATGTCATTTGCAATATCTGCATAAAAGTCTTTTGTTTTTATTTCATAAGCTAAAGAGTCTGTATCTGTGTATAACAGTTTAGCTCTATCTCTATATTTACTTTTGATGTAATCATAATGAAATTCATACATCAAAGTCTTGCTTAAATCTAAATTACACATACCCAAGTAAATAGGTTTGTTATAAACTAGTATTGTTCTTTTCATATGAATAGCTATTAAATTTTCATTAAATATCGTTCTACTTTCATAGTTTGGTTTTGATGCTAATTTATAGCTACTTCTCTTTTAGCGACTAATCTCACATCAACTCTGTTTTCAATGTTTTCTATTGTCTTTCCAAATACTGAATTATTCATGAGATTGAAAAGTAGCTTTTGTTCTTAGATCTGTATTGAGTTTAATGTATTTACTTAGCCATGCACTTTCTTCAAACTTTATTCCTCTATGAATTTTAGTTACTTTCATTCCTAATCTTTCATACAGTTTTAAGTTTTCATAGTGAATGATATAATTTTTCTTATGATTTAAATTAGGTATTAATTTTTCAACTCTATCTATTTTTAATCTTTCAGGAGCAAGTGGATAATCATTATGAAAATCATGTAAATGTTCAGGATATTCTAAATCTACTTCTAATATACAAGAAATGGATTTCCAATTTTTAATTCTTCTTCATTCATCCATTGAAATCCATGTGTAGGAAGGGGTTTACTCATTGCCCATCCATATAAACTATTTGCATCTAAATATTGTATTGTAACTTATTGTTAGCAACTTCTAACCTGTTAGAAATCATACTAATTCCACCTCTTATTCCTTGCTTTATCATAAGAATCATGTTCTAATCACTTAATAATTCTATTTTTACTTTAGTTATTAACAATGCAGCATCCCAAGCTAATCCTGGTGACGTATAGTACCAAGCAGATTTAATTTATAGTTTTTAATGCAAACATATCTAAAATTCTCAAATACATGAGCTAATAATAATACATTTGCAAAATTGTATAAATTATGGTAATCTCTAAATGTTTCACAATTAAACTCTTTCTTTACAGTTTGTGCATGTAAATAATCTTCATCACTTATTTTTTCATTATTTAATCTTGAAAAAAATGATTCTTTAGGAGGTAATTGCGTTTCGTTTAATTTACTGATAGAATCTACCCATTCATAGAGATATACACCTTTTCTTAACAATAAATTTAATTTTATATTTGAACATAAATGTAGATCTTTTGTTGAATTTTTTATTAATTCATCTAAACTAGAGGCCATAAATTTAAAACTATCAAGAAAACGTAGTTCTGTATTTACTTCAACCTTTTTTTCTTTTTTATTAATATATTCATCAACTTTAAATTGTTTAGAAAACCTTATATATTTTTCCTCGTTGTTAGGTATACCACTTATTTTTTCTTCTGATTTTCCATTTCCTGATAATTTCTTTATGAATAAGTGAGAATCATATCCAGATAAATTATGAAAAAAGACAGGTATGATATTTGGAATATTGTAACTTAAATTACACTCATTGTGTGCAGCACCTCTATATTTACCTATAATATGACAATGATCTTTTACTTTATCTTCTTCAAGATCTTTTTCATAAATGTGACATATTTTTGCATTATTAAAATTTTCTTTGTCTTTACTATTAAATATTATATTTTTTGAAACTTTTAAATATTTATGAAATATTTTTTTAATACCAGCTTCTAAATTATCAACAAAAATTTGTGCTACGTCATCATCTTCACTATCTGTAGTGAATGTAGCTAGTATGCTGTGACCAATAGTTTTCTCAATAGTCTTCTCAATACTTTCATCAAAGCATTTAATATAGTAGCAGAATGAACTAGGTATATGCTTTTGATATTGTTTTGTATAAGATTCATTTGGATTAGGTGTGCAAGTGCTGATTGTTTTTAAAAAACTTTCAAAGTCGGCATAGACTACAAAATGCACTCTCATAGATCTGCTGTAATTAGTAAACTCAATCATTGTATTTGGCTCTGGAAGTTCAATTCGTATTGAATCATGAGTGTTGCAATACAATTTATGTTTTGATTAAGATTCTTCAGTACTAAATGATTGTAAGCAATTTCTACAAAATTGCTTTTTACCATCATGATTAGATATTTGTGATGAAAGTAATCTACTTAAACTGTTTATCAAGCAATAGTGATTTGTCTTATCATTTGAAATGAGTAACAAGTCTATTTGGTGTTGTCTATTTTTATTTTAAGATATGTGTAAAGGGTAGACTGATACATTTTCATATCCAAAAACATTAACACTTATGTCTTGTTTATTTGTCTCAAATAGTGTTATTTGATTTAATGATACTGGGAATCCTATTTTTTCCCAATTTAATTTTTTAGCTTGTTCTTTTAAATCTTTATCTACTCTTTCAGAATTTTTTTCTTTTATATTAAAAAATCTAGCAATGCACCACTTAAAGCATTCGTTGTCTTCATTTTGCATATTAATAATTGCTTTTTTAGATGCTAACTCTTTCGGAAGTGGAATGAAAGATTTATTCTTAATTGGTTTATATTCAATAATATTAATTTCTATTCTTTTTACAGATTTAAATCTAAAATTTTTTTTGTTCGTTGAAATGTAGCCATGGATTCTAAAATTTTTTCTTTAGCTATTTCATAAAAGTCATTTAAATTTATTGATTTTTAAATAAATTCTGAATTGGATAAAAAGGGTACAGCAGCTGTTATAGTTTCTCCATCTTTAATGTCATTACTTTCCATTTCACAAAGAAGAACAATATAGATCTTTGATCCTTTATTACTATTTAGTATTTTAAATACATTATTTTTAACTGCTTTCATATATGATAAAGCATCATATCCTGTGACACCTTCAGCTGTAAGTTGCTTAGTCATATTTTTAAGAGTTGATTGTGTTAATTTAAATTCTATTATTGGTTTTGTACCTATAATTAAACCATATAAATCAGAAACAGCAGACTTTATTAATTTGATTTTATCATTTGTAGTCTTTTTAATAGATTCAGGAATATAATCCATAATTCAACTAGCAAATGAATTCACTTTGTTCTTGACGTTATTTATATACTTACTTGGAACATATTGTGTAGGTGTTAAAGTATTTTGTGTAATATTACTTGGAATAGGTTCGTCTAATATAATTTGTAAATTTCTTAAAAGATCTGCATTTCTCATTCTATAATAAATATTTGATTTTTCGCTCTTTTGCGATTTCTTTTAATTCTGTTAATCTCATATTTTCCATTTTTTAAATACAAGATTTTTTTATTTATGTCATTTTCAATTTTTTAAAAAATTTAACTGTTTTTTTTGTTAAAAAGAAAAATAATTATTTTCTTGTTGAAATATTTTTTTCACTCTATTTTGGAAATTTTGAAGAGTTAATAAGCTCATATTTAAATCCATTTTTAGTCTTTCCATGTCGTGATTCAATATATTTACATCCATGGCCTGTATTTTTAATATAATTATATAATGACTTATATAATTATACAGGGGAAGAAACTATATAATATATAGTTTCTTCCCCTGTTTCTACATTAATTATTTTAATAGATACTGGATCTGTTCTAATTTTTACAAGTCTATCATATTTTGGATCTCTTTCTTTTTTTTCTTTTATAGGATGAACTCTTGGTCTTCCAGATTTTTTTCTCTTTTTTTCTTTTTTCTTTTTTTACTCTTTTTTGTCTTATTACAATAGGATGAATTCTAGGCCTACCTCTAGTTTTTTTTTAATACGAACATCTGACAAGACATCTTCTTTTTCAACAAGTCCTTAGTCAATAGCAAGAGTGATTAATCCTACTAATGAATCAGAAGTTTCTTTAATACCATTCTCTTTGAGTAAATTAATTAAATTTTTCTTTGTATATTTCATTGTTTTTTTATATAAAGAAAATTTACTTAAATTATTTTCAAATAATTTAAATATTCTTTTTTTTCTTATATTTTTTATAGTTATTCTGTTTTTAATTCTTATATAATATTTTAACAAGCTACGCTAATCTTTGTTCTTTCAGAACTTAGTATATAAATGAAAAAGCAGATCCATTTGACTGTAGATTACCTAGCCTGTTTGACATAACAACAGCATATGCCATAGTATTTGCAGGAACAGCTGTATTAAAATCTAATTTAATCGCTAAGTTTAATTGTTTTGTTTTCATCACTTCTTCTTGTTTACTTACATCAAAAAACATACTAGGATATAATTCTTTAAAATCTATAGGTGTTATATTAGCTTTTGAATTAAGTTCACTCGCTCCAGAAACTTTTCTATTATAAGAAGCTGATTGCATAAAAGCTTTGGGAAATTATGGACTTGGAAATGATAACTGATATTCTACAAGTGGGTATTTTTTCTTATCAATATAAACTTGCATATTTCTTAAATTGCAATGATCAAAGACTGCAGGATTTTTTTTTGTTGTTCATCTTTATCTGTTTGTAATGCTACAACAACAAATCTTGGAATTTCATTAGATTTAATAGTCACGTTCCAAGTCAATGAAGTTGTTTGTGGTAAAAGATAAGATTCGCACGTTCTTGAATGAAAAGGTACTGGAATAGACACTTTTTCAACAACTAAACTTAAAAGATTATTTCTTTCTACATCTGATAGAGTTACAACAGGCATACATAGCGAAATTTTAGTAAAATTAACTTTTCCTGCTGCAACTGCGTTATCTCTAAAAATAGCATTATTATGTGTTACTTTCTTTTCTAAAGCAATAGTATGCTTTATTCCATAAATAACTTTATCATAATCATCACAAAAACCAAAAATATGTCTCAAAGGTATACAGAATGAAAATGAACCTTTTGAACCTGCAGCTGCCTTCTGAATTAAATAAGATTGTCTCACCGCAAATCCTGCATTAGCAGCTAAATCTGCTGTTGTTGCAGAATCTTTGTACCATAGTTGATTTAATCCTTCTGATAATTGAAAATCATTTGAAATATTTCAACATCCAATCATTGTTGTTGCTTGTCCAATATTGTCAACTCTTTCTATTTCTACTTCTGATTGTTTTCATTGCAGATAATGTTCTAAATAAATCAGAAGATTTAGCACAATTATACATATCATTCATATCTGTAAATATTCCTTTTCCATTAATGACATGTTTTTTAATAACTCTTTTATTCGTTGTAATTAAAATTTTTAATTAGCTACTATTTTTTTAATTCACTCTGCAAATTTAGATTCCAAAAGGGGTTAAGATCACTTTTTAAATCTTTTTTTATATTCATAATTGTTTAAATTAAAATTTCTAATTAAATCTTTATATAATTCTTCAGTAACTATACCTTGTTTTAATAATTCATCACAAATAGCAATAGATTCACTTCTAACTCCTATATTACCTGTTTTAAATGCTGCTACAAGTTTTGATAGTCTTTTAGAAAGGCTATCTGGATCACTAGGTAAAATTACAACTCTTTTTCCTATTTTTTTATAAATTTCTTCCCAAATAGGCTTTATTATTTCATTGTATTTTTCTCCTCTAGAAGATCTAGGTTTATTTGGATTTATACTAGATCTAATTGCATTTGTTGCTTTTAATATCTCTTTATAATTTTCAAGATCATATACATCATATATATTTTTATCAGGTTTAGATTTTGTTATTAATTCCCAAAGACCTTGAGTACCATTATATGTTTTACCATTAACAGTGATATCATTATCATTAATATTAACTACTTTATCACCAATAAAAAATTTGTCATATTTATAATATATTCCAAACTTAGTATCTGCTATTTTTTATCACTAGTATATAATTTAAGATTACTCGCAGCTAATGACCCATTTTTTAAAATCTTACTTTCAGTAAACTTTATTTCTTTTTCTTTAGATTTATGACTAATTATAGGAAGGTTAGTACTTTCATAACCTACCGGAGCTTGAGCTTTTTTAGCATCTAATAAAGCAACAGCTAATTGATCTGCTTTATTTTCTAGTTTAGTTATATTATTGTTTATATTAGATTGGTTATCGGTAATAGGCTTATATAATTTTTGCAAGTTACTCTGAAAGCTATCATAACCAATTTTTTCACTAATAGAATCTTGAAATGCAATTTTTTTTAATTTTTCTAGCTCTTTATAAGCTTCAAGTCTTTTATTAGGATCAGCAATATTTAAAAATGACATTTTTTATATAGTATATATTTTTTTAAATCATATTTTATGTTTATTTAGTAACATATTTTATGTATATATATTTTATATATATATATATATATATATATATATATATATATATATATATATATATATATATATATATATGTGTGTATATATATATATGTGTATATATATATATATATATATATATATATATATATATATATATATATATATATATATATATATATATATATATATATATATATATATATATATATATATATATATATATATATATATATATATATATATATACAAATATATAATTTTTGAAAATTTCTGAACGTTTTACTTATACAAACGTCCTTTAAGCGAACATAAAACGTTCACAAAACGTTTAGAAAACGTACTTGTGCTCACTGGGTACCCATGGAGCACTGCAATTTATAAATTATAGGTTAGAGGATAAGCACTGATTAAAGAAAGTTAAAATGTTTATACCTAGTGGGAATGGTATGTTTTTTAAATGTCCTTTGAATGGTTTTATTAGATTAAAACCTAGTAAAAATGTTCAAAGAGCGTTTTAAAAACGTACCGTGCCGACTGGGTAAAGACAATTATTTTTAAAGTCATATTTTAAAAATAAAAGTTAAGGGTAAAAAAGAGGGAGAAATGGTCAGATAAGTCTGTTTTTAAAATACCTTTATTCAGGTCAATGTTAAAAATATCTAATATTAGGATGTTATCAATTAGAGTATTTATTTTTCTTCTTAAATGCTTGTTAAGGTTTTGACGACAACACCCTCGCGATCTTCTTTCAGATAACTTTTTTACATTTGTTATATTTTCTAAGTTTATATTATTCCTTTTGCGATTAGTTATATATAGATGTGCAACAACCAACAAATGTGGAAAAAATATGCCTAATAGTTGAACTTTATTTGTCAATATCAAAAATACTTAAATCATTCTTAATATTTTGTGCTTTCTTTATATAAATTAGAACTCCCGTGTTTATCGATCTCTTGAGAATCTCTCTTGAAAAGTTAAATCAAAGTAAGTAAGAATATAATTCGAGTTATTATTTAAATCTTTTTCAGTTAACGAGTTAAACAAATAATATTAAAAAAAATTATAAGTATTTTCTAACAAATTAAAAAGATTTTCAAAATGCGGTTCAGACCAGACAACTTCCCGCTAGAGGCCCAATGTTGGCCCAGTTCCGCTTGCGACTACGGCGCGATGACGGCTGTCGATCACGGACCTGAATCAAAACGGCCAATGGGCCAGCATTGTCTCGTAATCGTTCGCCAGCACTGGTCTGCGATTGTTTGCCAGCACTGGCCCAGCATCATTTGTCAGCACTGGCCCATTATCTTTAACCAGTACTGATCATTATCATTACTAAAGCGTTACTTTTTACTAATACATTAGGACGTTATTATTAGCTATTTCTGTACAAATATATTATCCCGCATGAATCAAACAAATAAGAACTTTCCGAAATTTATTCAAACTTATATCGAAAAAAATAAATAAGTATTTTAGAAATTTTTTCCCAACTATAAAAAAGTGAGTTAAA
>NC_061167.1:887518-895018 GCF_022113875.1 Hydra vulgaris | reverse complement strand
ATGTCTTGTTATCTCACTTTTTTTGTTTTTGTAATTTGCATAATAATTTCTGAAATTTAATCATAAGGGTTTGAGTCGGGTCATAGTTGATAGTTACTGAATGTTTGATTTCCTCTTTTAATTTAGAAAATGCATTAACCTCATTTATTAGTAAGTTAATAGTTACTGAATGTTTGATTTCGTCTTTTAATTTAGAAAATGCATTAACCTCGTTTAATAGTACAAATTCTATTCTTTTATCAAATAGATAAACTGCTAAATCAGTCATTTTTTCCCTTAAATTTTCAAAGATAATCTTTGTTTTTAATAAGAATTTTACTCACAATTTGTCAAATCTTTTCTACATTAGATTTTTTATTATGATTTTCCAAACGTAAAGCAAAACACTTGATTGGGGTTAAAATTTCCATATAAGGTAATATTCGATACCACGGTGCAAAACTTGGCCCAAGATTCAGGAGATTTGTTGTTGGGGTGTCTAACTGTGTTTGCAATAAATTTAAAATTCCTGATTTGTTTATATTTTTACTAAATTCGTTTTATTGTTTTTGTTTATTGTAACTCATTTTATAAAGTTTTTCACATTTTTTTTAATAGTTTGTTTTTAATTTTCTAATGATGTTTTTTCAATTTTTCCGTAACATTTTTAATGATTTTATAATTGTTTGGTGTCAAAACGTTCTCTAAATTATAAGAAATATTTTTTATAATATTCTTACTAGCAAAAAATTTACATTTTGCTTTGCTTTAGACGTGTATCAATAACTTACTTTGATAATCTTTGGTAATATTTTCTGCTTTTTTTGATTCAATTGGTGACCTTACTTTTAACGACGGTGAAATTATATGATTAGAAACGCATCTTTGAAGAAAGATTAAATGTTTTTTTGATATTGCATTTCTAATTTTTGTTCTTGAAGTTTTACTGTAGAATTATATATCTCCATGCTGTAAGAATAAGTAATTAAATTTTTATTTTTTTATATTATCTTGTAAAAATTATACAACCAACTTTTAACATAAACAAAACCAAACTATTAAACCTTGTTTGTCAACGAAGTGAAATATTGATTAATTGATCCTAGTAAAATTCAAATCTCTTTTGATGTGGTGGCGTTATATCCATGCATTCCGATTGACAGAGCAATTCCTGTGATGATAGATATTTTAAACAACGATATTGACAACCTTAAAAAAGAACCAAATTAACTCTTGGTGATATACATGAAAAAATCGAACTCTGCCTCAACCAATGCTATTTTTTATAGAAAAATGAAATAAGATCTGTACCGAATTTGGGAACTATTGGACTGTCCTTAATGGTCGTAGTTGTTGAGACATTGTTGCAGCATTTAGAGACAAAAGCTCTTATTATTGCTGAAGTTGGTCATTTTTCGCGAAAGACTTACAGAGGGCATTGAGATGACAGTCATGCAAGATTCGACTCAATACAAAATCATCAAAAAATACTGAAGCAGTTAAATAAACAAGATCCAGCAATAAAATATATTTCAGAAAAAGAAAACAATAAAAATGAATTAAACTTCTTAAATATAACTGTTAACAACACTTATACCTTATACTATAACTTCAAAATACATTGAAATTAGGCTATTACTAATATACAGCTAAGACCAACATCAAGCGTTAATCCAAAAATCATGATGGGTGTTTTTAAAGGTTTTTTATCTTGTGCCATTAATTCTTGTTTCACAAAGTATCTTAATGATGAAAAACAGTTTTTAGTAAACATGTTTGCAGAAAATAGGCTCGATAGATTAAAACTTGAAACAACTGCTAAAAACAATATTCAGAAAAGAAACAACTTTTTTAAAATAAACTACAGTAAAACAGAAATAAGTAAATATGCAGTTAAGCTTCAACGGCTCCCAAGAATGGGTCCAAAACTTAGAAAATAACTTAATTATTACAACGTCAGAATTACTTTTACTACACTAACAACGTTAAAAAATATCTACGTTAAAAAATATCAACAGCAAGTCAAAGTTAATTCCCAATAGCAATCCCGGTGTCTACAAACTTACATGCTTTTGAGGCAGTATATTCATTGGCGAAACAAAAAAGAAAACTTTAATGAGATGCTTTGAACATCAAAAAAACTATTAAAAAGGTAATTGGGATGCATCTGGTGCAACTGAACACGGTAGAGCATGTAATTGCATGTTTGATTGGTCAAATCCGAAAACTCTAGCATTAAAATCAAAATATGATGAACGTAATGTTAGAAAATCACTTGAAGTTAACTACACCTTAACATACCAGGAATTTAATCACGCTTCTATATTTCTCAACCGTGACAATGGCGTTAAAATTTCTACAAATAGTTGGGGACCTTTTTCATAAAAAAATTTTACAAAAAATACGGGCTTAAATAATATTTGCTAATTAATTTTTTTTTTTTTTTTTTTTTTTTGTTCTTTATTACAATACTTATGATACAGATACAAAAAATATAAAGAAGAAAAAAGAAAAGATAACAAGTCAAGATCAAAAAAGAAAAGATAACAAGTCAAGATCAAAAAAGAAAAGATAACAAGTCAAGATCAAAAAAGAAAAGATAACAAGTCAAGATCAAAAAAGAAAAGATAACAAGTCAAGTCAAAAAAGACCATCAGGTCTTGTCACAGAGAAACCGCTACTTAACGTTTTTTTTTTGTTTTTTTTTTCTAGTTTTTTATTTATTTTTTTCAATGTTTTCATTCTTTATATTTATTTGTTTTTGTTCAATTTTTTTTATTACAAAATTAATTTTAATAATAAAAGTATATAAAGTTCGTAATACTATATTATAAATAAACATACAAAATTACAATATAAGAGTTCTAAAACGTAAAAACTAAAACATGTTAATTAATTCACTAAAATAAAACATGTTAAATAATTGGTTGTTGATAAAAAATAAATAAAAAGGAATGTACATTAAATGTATACATAGACTAATACAGATTTTCAAAAATTTAAAAGTAGATTAGTATATTTTCAGTTAATTTTTTCAGTTAGTTTTTTAAGATTTCGTTTAAAAGAATCAAAATTACATTCTTGAGAAGAATCTTTAGAAGTATTTAGAACTATACTATTCCATAAAAATGGCCCGCGAAATGAAATAAAAAATTTTCCAAAATTATTTTGAGAAAATGGTTGTCGAATTAAATTATCGTTCCTTAGAATATATTTATTTCTATCTTTTTGTAAATACAAGTCACGAAAAGAAACGGATGATAGGTTGGTTTTGGATTTATACATCAAACAATGAATATTACAAACATTCAACTCATATATATTGAGTGCTTTCATATCATATAAACAAGGCTTGGCGTGAGAAAAACGGTCCTCAAAATTTATAAGGCGTGCTACATGCTTCTGTTGCCGATAGAGAGATTTTAGGTTTACTTTTATAAGTGCTACCCCAAGCAATATTTGCATAGTTGATATGGCAATGAATTAACGAATAATATAATTGAATTAAGGTATTTTTATCAAGAACGTTTCTTATATTGTATAGTATGCCTATACTTTTTGAAATTTTACTGCACAAGTTGGGAATGTGTCATTTCCATGTAAGATTTTCATCGATATATACACTTAAAAATCTTGTCAATAAAACTCTATTAATAACTATGTTATCGATAAATAGAAAGTGTAAGTTGCTAAGCAGCTGGTGCTTTTTACCATAAGAATAAAAAAGAATCCATTTAGTTTTATCAATATTTTGTGAGAGTTTGTTTAATCTAAACCATTTGGAAATTTTAATTAGTTCAATGTTCATCTTGCTAAAAAGAGTAATAATGTTATTATGAAAAAGAAACAGGTTAGAATCATCAGCAAACATAATTTTCATAAGGTTAAAAGATTTTTGTAGATCATTAATATATATTAAAAATAGGAGAGGTCCGAATATGGATCCTTGAGAAACTCCACAAGAGATATTTAACAAACTAGATGATACGTTATCATCCGCATAAACAAATTGTTTTCAAATATTTCCGTAACTTTTTAGCCAAACTAATATTTTTCCAGTAAATCCGTACCACTACAACTTTTTAAAAAGAATTTCGTGATCTATTGTATCAAAAGCTTTTGCCAAATTAATGAAAACACCTAAAGTAAATTGATAATTTTCATATGAGTCACATATATTTCTTGTAAATTGTAGAATGGCATGTTCAGTAGAATTATTTTTTTGGAATCCATATTGATTGCTGTATAATAAATTGTTTAAAGTAAAATGACTATAATTTTTATTGTACAAAATTCTTCCTGAAACTTTAGAGAATACAGAAAGGAGTGAAATAGAACGATAGTTACTTATATTCTCAATGTCACCACTTTTTAATATTGGTATGATTTTTGCTAATATAGAGCTTCTGGAAAAACTCCCTGTTTAACTGATATTGAAAAAAATTCAAAGAGTATATCTTTAAGAACATCAAATGAACTTATAATAATGTTGCCATTAATACCATCAGGGCCTTCTGCTTTGTTAGATTTTAACATTTTAAAGGCATTTTCAAACTCTTTAAAAGATAATTCAAAAGAGTTCAAGTAAGAGTTTAGAGGAAAACATAGGTCATTCATTAAAGCTATAGGAATTCTTTTTGCCAGATAGTGTCCTACTGACACAAAATATTTACTAAATTATTCCGTAAATTGTCTTTTATTATATAAAAATTCATTATTATGTTTAACCGTGTTTGACAAAAAGTGAGATGTACATGTTTTGCAGCCCTTATTATAAACCAAGTGCGTTTAAAATTTAATTTATATAGATCTAGTAAATTTGAATAATAACTTTTTATTTTGTTTTTTCATGAGGCTTTCAAAAAGTTTAGGGTAATTTTTATATATAATTTTAATTTTACTTGTTTAAGATTTTAAGTAATTAATGTATAATTTTTGTTTAATTTTTAAGGACTTCGGCAAACTCTTTGTAATCCAAAGCGATTTAATACTTTTAGCTTTAAGATTTAAATTAACTTCAGGAAAATTAGTGTCGTAAATATCATAGAAAGTTTTAAAAAAGGAGTTATAAACTAAGTTTGTATCATCAGAGGTGTTGATAATGCTCCAATCAATTAAAGATAATTGTTCCTTCAAAGATTTAAGGTTTTCATTTGTAAAAATTCGCTTTTTAAAACTCGTTTTTCATTAGGAACTAACTTATTATCTATATTTATAGAAAAGAAAATAGAAAAGTGACCAGATAAGTCATTTTTAATTATGCCCTTTTTTAATGATTCGTTAAAAAATCAGTAGTTAAAATATTATCAATTAAAGAGACTCTTGATTGAGCAATTCTTATCGGTTTGCTAATCAAAGGAATCGCACCATTTTTAAAAATGCCACCATAAAACCTTTTAATGTTATTATTGACGTGGTATTGAAAACAATCTAAATTCAGATCACCCACTAAGTAGATAAATTTATTATCGTGGTTACTTTTTTTAATAACGTCATTACATAAAAACGAATTAAAATTTTTAATTTCATCTGAAGGTGGGCGATAACAACAACTTAGAGATTTATTTTTTATTTTATAGGTTAAAATTTCAATCGTTAAAACCTCTTTATCAGCATCAGAGATGCTCATGTCATGCCGGGAAAAATATCGTAAGTTATTTTAACATAAATAAAAACGCCTCCGCCACGCTTATTTGTTTTTCGTGCTAATGAAATTACATTAAAATCTGGCAGTTTAAAATTGGTAAAAAAATTTACGTTATTCAAACTGCACCATGTTTCTGTTAAGCAAATTATATTAAATAAATTACAAGTTTCTTTAATAAAATTATATATATATATATATATATATATATATATATATATATATATATATATATATATATATATATATATATAAATATATATATATATATATATATATATATATATATATATATATATATATATATATATATATATATATATATATATAAAGATAATATATAATTTGTATTTAATTAGTATTTTGTAATACTTTTATATAATAATAATATAATATAAATACCAATTTTAACAAGAGTACCAAAATGAAATCTGCACTTCTTATGAAAATGATAATTTTTTAGCTACTATGAATACATCATTTTGTATTGCAACAACTTATTGCTGGTAGTTAGGCAATTTCAAATCAATAATTCCGAAATTTTAAACTGTCTAATTCAAAACTACTGAAGATACAACAAACTATAAAATGCAATCTTTCAATAAGGATTTTAAAATTTCCTGTAACTTTACTTAATAGTTCTACATTTAAAAAAGTGTCCTGGCTGTATTTCCATCGTTGTATTCCGTCAGGGTTATTTCAATATCATTTCTTTTTGATTACATCCAAACACTAAACATGACTGACTAGAGTCAGTTGCGTTGGATAAGGCATTTTTTCATCAATCATAGTAATTTTGTAGATTTGTAATATATATATATATTTTCCTTCGAAAATAATGATGGACGTAATCAAATTTGCCATTTCATTTTTAAGTTTGTTTTCTTAATCAATCAATACAGATTTAGTTTTTTTTTTTAGACTCAAAACCCAGAAGTCAACAATAAATGGCTGATGATGACTTTTCTCCATAAATATCCATAATATATTCTTATTATCTATATTTGTACATAGCTCTAAAGGTGCAACACAAGTCAAAAAATAAAAAATTTTATTTGATAAGTTATGAAAACTGCTCCTAATTTAAAAATGATAATTTTTGTTTATAAATGCTTTGACTAGTTAGACTAGCGGTCAAATCCAGCTTTGTGAGGTGATTTTGCTTTATCTAACTCACGAGGCAAAGTATTTTCTCTACGCTTCCTAAAAAATCACAGAGTCCACGAACTTTTTAACTAAAAAACGATAAAAAAAAGTTATAGCTGTATACCAAATATGAAATCTTTTTTAAATGCACACAATCAACAAATTATGAACAACAACAAAATTCCACCTAAAACCAACTGCAATTGCCTTAATAAAAATACCTTCCCTTTATCAAACCAATGCTTAATAGAAAAAAAGAGGTAATTTACATTTATATTTTGTTATTATTGCAAGAAAGTAATAAGCTATATTTATGTTTTAAAATTTACTAAAAAATTGCCACGAAAAGAATTTATTTTATATTTTTGAAGAAATAATGTTAAACATATTTTTTATTTACTTTTTAGCTTTTTTGAATATCTGAAAAAGATGCCTCTTTAATTTGTAACAATATAAACATTTTACAGTTACAAATTATATTCTAATATTTGTAATAATAATAATAGTTATTTTTATTATAAATAATAATAATTATTTTTATTAATAACAAACATAATATTAAAAATAATTAAAATAAAAATTAATAAAAATTTATTTTAAAATCAACGCATGGAAACTATTTTAATAAAGAATATAGTTCTGTTAAAGCTTTTTCATGTTAAATTCAGAGTCTGCTACAGCGTTTAGATCCTAAATTAGAATAAAGCTCTATATAGTCCATACTTTTCTCG
>NC_061167.1:867518-882518 GCF_022113875.1 Hydra vulgaris | reverse complement strand
GAGATCTATCTGTCTGTCTAAAAAAAAAAAAAAATTAAGCAATAAAATCAAAACAAAAATAATCTTAAATAAAAACGTGTTTGTTAATTTAATAACGTTATTGTTAAACAATAAATTAAAACAATAGCTATTAAAGGAAATGGTATTCCTACTTGAAACTAATCTGATAATTTAGTAAATAAATAATAAAACATACTTATTTCGCTGTCAGCTTGCCTGTCTAAAAAATTTTATTTTCATTAATCGTTCTCCAAACAAAAAATAAAATATAAATAGTAAAATGAATTAAACTTACTAAATAGGTCTTCTATTGCTTCGAATTGTTCTGAAAAATAAAACAATAGTTGTTCTAAAAACAATCACTGTTATAAAATTATAATGTATTAAAAAAACTACTTCACCAGTCATTTTTTATTTTTTAAAAACTTCTACTAAAAAAAGAAAAATAAATAAATAAAAATAATCAAGAACAAATAAAACATTGATAAATAAATAAAACACATCAATTTTTCGCGAATATAAATAAAAATATATCAACTCTAATCTACAACTTAAATTTGTTTGCAGATCTTGCTCGAAAAACCGCGTGTAATATATAACCGCGTATAGAAAAGCCTAGAAACTACTTTAAATTAGAAAAGCCTAGATAATGACGTAATTCGACTAATAATATTAAATTAGCGTATTAATATTATCAGAAGACAACTACAGTACAGAGAGAAATTATAAAGAAATACACTCCAACAATATATTTTAAAATTGAATTCTGTTGAGCAGTAAAAAATTCGTTACAAGTGGATATTTTTTCTTAGACTTTTTTATTAATGCAGGAATACACTGGTTTCATTGAGAAATACATTGTTGTTTTATGCCAAAATTACCATATTTAATTGTGTTAAAAAAAGATTAGTATAGCTTACTGTTTTCTGCATTCCTGGTGTGAAAATTATGAATTTCCTTTGTCGTAATTAAAAAATTTGAAAACGGGCTTCATAGTTTATTTTGGAGAAAGTCAAAAAGACAATTGTAAAACTTTACAAGATTACGGAGTTTTAGGATATTTAGTTCTGAAATTTTTTTTTTGATACCAGATCTGATTGGGGAAAACGTCATTATTCTAATAGATGCGCGTTGTAAACTAGCAATGTTATTAGGTAAAAAGTTTCTTTTTTGATCCCAAACAATACAACAATAGCAAAGGTGAGAAGATAATACAGAAAAATAAATCATTCGAAGAGTTTGGATAGGAACATAGTAACGAATTAGAGAAAGCATATTATTAGTTTTTGTAAGTTTTTTTTCGGATAATACAGTTGATTATACCAAGACAGCTTTTCATCAAGATAGATTCCAAGATACTTTATATATTTTGATGGAAAAAGTTTTTTTACCGTTAATTTTAATTTTAATATGATCAATAGTTTTTTGAGGCGAATGAAAAATAATGTATTCAGTTTTATTGACATTCAATGAAATACGGTTACTATTTAACCGATTACATAAGCAATGAAGATCTTGATTAACTTTTTTTCAAAGAGTCGTGAGGGATTTGTTGATATATAAAAGATTGGTATCGTAAGCACAATGATGTATCATAAAGTTTTTTAATGAACAAGATAAATCATTTTTATTTAATAAGAGCAACAACGGTCCAAAAACGGAACCTTGTGGAACACCATATTCAATAACTTTATGTGTGGATTCAAATCCATTAATTGAAATAAACTGAGTGCGATCCGTAATATTTGAAGAAAACCAATTATTAGCAATACCATGTATTCCGTAGTAGTTTAACTTTTTTATTAGAATGTTGTAATTAACCGTATCAAAAGCTTTTTGAAGATTTATGAATACACCACAAGCAAAAGAACCACTGTCAATTGCACGACGAATCATTCCAGTAATGCTAGTAAGAGCGTGAGAAGTGGAGTGATTTGAGAAAAACCCATATTGTCGTATATGAAAACAAGCAAAATTATTCAAAAAATTGTAAAGACGCGAATACATAAGTTTTTCTAAATGTTTGCTGACATTTGATAATAATAAAATTGGTGTGTAGTTATTACATTCAAGTTTTGAGTCTATTTTATGACTTGGGATAACAGAAGCAGTTTTTTAAATATCAGGGAATACACCGGTGATGAATGACAGATTAAATAGTTCATAAAGTACAAGAAAGATATTATTTGCAAGAGTTTTAAAAATAGGTATTAAAATGTTATTAGATCCCAAAGCCTTGCTGTTATTAAGAGAATGAATAATCGATAATACTTCGTTTTTTTCTGTAGGTTTTATGAACATTAAATTAAGATCAGGATTTTTAAGATATTTATTAAAGTCAGTATTGGATGACTGAATCTTATTCTGTAAATATTTCGGAACTGAAACAAAAAATAAATTAAAAGATTCCGAAATTTTAATTGGGTCTTTTATCATGGAGTTGGTAGAAAATAAGCATGAAGGATATGAGTTAACTCTCGAGCTAATGTTTAAAATGTTCTTAAATGATAAGTTGTAAGTGTAAAATAAAACAATTACTATTAAAATAATAAAAAATTATATATGATTATAAGTAAAATTTTATAGTTATAGTAAGTAGAAAATGTAATAATAAATTATTAAGTTTATACTTAGTATTATAAGTTAATAAGTAAACTTATAGTAACCACGCTAACAAACCAACAGACACATAAAAATAATAACAATAATAATGATAATATTAGTAGCAATTATAATTACTATATTAACAATAATAAAAACAATAATAAGTATATATAATAATAAATAATATAAGAAAAAAAAAACTTAATGAAAACAAACAAGAAAAGCTAGAAAAAAAAAAATTATAATAATATTCAAAAATAAGAATAATTACATTAAATTTTATGCGTATTTTAAGATAAACTAACTAAATTCTTCAAAAGTTTCACTACAAAATTCTGGCACTACTAATACTTTTTCTTCATTGTTTTTTCTTGTTTCTTAGTTTACTTAATTCTTCTATTTATTTTTTTTTAATTTTTTTTTTTTCTTCACTTTTTATTTTTTATTTTATTTATTTACTTTCATTTCGTTTTTTTTTTTTTTTTATTTTTTTTTTTTTTAAGTTTATTAAGTGTTCCATTTTTTTTTTAAATGGAACACTTAATAAACTTAAAAAAAAAACAAATAAAAACTTTTTCTTTTTTTTTTTTTTTTCTTCCCTTCCTTTTGTATGACTTTTCCAGTGCGTTTGTTTAAAGAAGATCTTAAGACCGCTAACAAATTATTTATGCATATAAAACAAAAAATTATTTACTTGTTATTATAATTTGGTTTTATCTTTAATTTTTATATTTATCTTTTCTTTTCTTTTTCTCTTTTACCGTTAAAAAAAATCGATTGCCATTGCGAAGACCTACCACGGATGATTTATGGTTAGGGTCAATGTTTAGATGCTGCTCAGCAAAATGAATAGCGTTGTTAAGAAGTTTTTCAGATATCGAAGGGTAAAAATCAACAATATCAAAAATAAGGAATTTATAAAGGCGTTTATTTCTGATGCGATTAAACCAGTTTGTGGTATCTTGGTTTTTTTTCCACTGATTGAGATGAAGTTTCTTTACAAGTTCAGAATTTATATTAGAAAGTATAATTTTACTAAATCTGCCGATTTCATTTTCGGAAGGGTTTAATAAACGAAGAGTTGGATTATTTGTAAAGTTTTCTTTATGATCTTTTAATTTTATAAAACAATTTGAAGATGTATTAATGTCTAGTTTATTAAAAACGTCGTGATTTTTTAATATCCGTTTACTTTCTTTATTTATTTGATTTTTTAATTTTTTGTTCAATTTTTTGTATGTTGATGTGATAGCATTTGTAAGCAAATGGGTGTAACTTTCTTTAGATATATTATATAAATTGGATGTTTTATCGGAAAAAGTATATGTAAGTTAACTATTGCGTATGGTAGATATGACATCGTTTGCGTATGGTAGATATGACATCGCATACGACTTGAGAAAAGTGCTCGATGTATGGAGCTAATTGATGTTGTTTTATTGTACCAAATTATGATACAAAGTCTCTTGTTCGTTTGAGAGTAATTAATATTAAATAAATTGTTTACAAAATAGATCAGTATTATTAACTAAAGAGTTTGATTATTTGAAAAAATACAACTTTGTGATGGAACTTAAAGTTTGATGCCCTTCGACAATCATCAGCCATATTTTATTCTTTAAATTAAGAATAAACCGTTAAAAAATACAAAATACAGAAATTAACAAAAAAAAACCATAACAAAGCAATGGAACGAGCTCTGACGTCAAAACAAACAATTTTTTAAATAATTAGAAAGTTGCTCAATCACCATTGTTGAATAGGGTAAGAAGGAACTTGTTTCGAGGCCTGCATTTGGATACCATTTCACTTTTTTTGTTTAGCAGATTTTTATTTTTGAAAAATAGATTTTAATATTTTTTGTATTTGCATAGTTTGTAGGACTTTGTGGCTGGGTTGTAAGCATTACACTGCTTAATTATTTTCCATTTGATAACTGGGTTTAAGTTGGCATCTTTTAATTTCCGAACTTCTTTTGATAATTCGGTGTATTTTAGAATGTATAATTACTTTATTTGGTTGGCATATCTAATTTTGAATGGTACTTCACTTTTACCGATGTAGAATTTGTTGGCAGGAGTGTAAGCAGGATTATTGGAACTTATATTGGCTTGGTATACAATGTTTTTTGTTAAGCATTGATTTAATAAAGGAAAGGTATTTTTATTAAGGCAATTACAGTTGGTTTTAGGTGGAGTTTTGTTATTGTTTATAATTTGTTGATTGTGTGCATTTAAAAAAGATTTCAAATTTGGCATACAGCTATAACTTATTTTTATCGTGTTTTTGTTAAACATTTTGTGGAGCCTGTGGTTTTTTGAGAAATTTTGTTGATTAAGGTTAAAAGACTTTTTCCTACATTAATGCTAAAGTAATATATATTATACATACATATATATATATATATATATATATATATATATATATATATATATATATATATATATATATATATATATATATATATATATATATATATATATATACATATATATATATATATATATATACATGTATATATATATATATATATATATATATATATACATATGTATATATATATATATATATATACATATGTATATATATATATATATATATATATATATATATATATATATATATATATATATATATATATACATATATAAATAAATATATATATATATATATATATTTATATATATATATATATATATATATATATATATATACATATATACATAAATACATATATATATATATATATATATATATATATATATATATATATATATATATATATATATATATATATATATATATATATATAATTATGAGTTTATATAAAATAAATACTAACCATTTTTGCAAGAAAAGTATATGAAATTATTTGTCGTTGAGGCAGTTTTTTAATCTTGATTTAAATCTTAAAAAAATCATTATAGGCTTGGTAATTTACAAAATACATCGGAATACTTGCTTTGAGCAGAAAATCAATCAATTTCTTATTTATAACTTCGTATTTTTTTAATGTAAACCTCTTGTTAATATAGCTGTTTCCATCAACTTCTATTTCTTTTTTTTTTTTTAAATCTTAATCGTGAAGGACATCTAGTTCTTGTCTATTAAATAAAATTTGATGCTCTAAATATTTTATCAACAGATTTTAAATGCAAACCTATGTTGCTTGTGGAATCGCCAAATCCTTTTGCTTTCCATTTACTATTGTTCTCGAGACACTATGTTTTACAATGTTGACATATTACAAATTTATTATTTGTTTTAGGAAAATTTTCATGATCCTAATCAAATGACTTACATGCTCATATTTTTTTTTCCCTAAAATGGGAAAGGTAATGTTGTTTAAACTATGTTCATTATTTAACTTTTGTTCATTGATAGCCATTCCACACGATTTTTTATAATTAAAATATTCAAATATAGTTGATGCCAATGTATAGAACTTAATTTGACTTAAAAAATGAGGGATCATTTGGCATTTGAAGTTAAGCGGATCAAAAGTTAGTGACCTTTTTGTAGTGAAAAAACGGGTGATTTTTTGACAAAAAGTATAGAGCTTATATATGGAAAATTTACAGCAAAATGGCATCAAAAATGAGAGTGTTATTGACACTTAAAAAATTTTTGAACCGATAATATAATTGACTTGAAATTTTCCATAGTGAACAATTAACTATAAGGAAATAAAATTCCAAATTTTTTTTTTTCAAATTTGTCGTGATTGACAAGAATCATCTATTTTACAGAACAAGGGTTTTTACTAATTTATATATTTTTGGGTTCATACTGACTTTTAAACAACTTTTGAATTGTTATTACTTTTGACTTGAAATTTTTCATAGTGATTAAAAAACTACAAGAAAATAAAAAACCAAAATTTTGATTTAAAAAATCTGTCGCCATTGTCCAGAATCATCTATTTTATAGCCTGAAGGGTTTTTTATTAT
Source organism: Hydra vulgaris (assembly GCF_022113875.1). NCBI lineage: Eukaryota > Metazoa > Cnidaria > Hydrozoa > Anthoathecata > Hydridae > Hydra > Hydra vulgaris. The sequence goes on along the minus strand of NC_061167.1, from coordinate 875,964 downwards.
TTTCTTATTTTTTGAACAATAAAATTTTTGGTCATATTATAATTATTCCATGCGAATATGCATAAAGGAATCATGGAATCCAAATAATACATCATTTAAAAACTATTGCATAATTTACAGAATGGTCAGTGATATAATCACATAAATTACTGTTCGGTCAGTATTGATTGATTGCTGAAAATCGGTTGTTCAAACAAATAAAACATATTAACTTTAAACAGCTGTAATTTTTTTAAAATTTTTGATATTTTTGCACCATTATTACATTTGACTTAAAATTTAGAATATTGATCCAGTTTTTATTAAATCTGTTGGGATTATCCAGAATTGTTTATTTTACAGACTGAAGGATTTTTACTCATTTAATTGTGTTACTAAGAAAAAAAGTTAGGGTTGCACTATGCAAATATGCATAAAGGAATCATGGAATCCAAAAAATACATCATTTGAAAACTTTTGCAAAATTTACAGACCTGCCAGTAAAATTATTGCATAAATTGTTTATTTTACAGACTGAAGGGTTTTTACTTTTTTATTTGTGTTATGAAGTAAAAAAATTAGGGTTGCACAATGCAAATATGCATAAAAGAATCAAAGAATGCAAAAAATGCATCATTTGAAAACTATTTCATAATTTACAGACCAGTCAGTAAATTACAATAAAAGGAACGTACAAACCAATTGAGTATATCGACCTTAGGTATATTTGATATTTTTGAACCGTTATTACATTTGACTTGAAATTTTAAAAAGTGATCTAGTTTTTATTGAATCTGTTGAAATCATACAAAATCGTTTATTTTACAGACTGAAGAGTTTTTACTTATGTAATTATGTAATGAACAACAAAAGTTAGAGTTACAATATGCATTAAGTAATCATGGAATCTGAAAAATATACCATTTTGAAATTATTGCATAATTTACAGACCAGTCAGTAAACCACTATAAAAGTTTTGCACAAACCTATTGGGCAATTTGACTTGAAAAATATTTAATAATTTCTAACTGTTATTTCATTTGACTTGAAATTTTTGATAGGAGTACAATACTATAATAAAATTAAATGCCATAATTTTTTTTGCATCTGTCAAAATTATCTAGAACTGTTAATATTACAGAAGTGTTTTTACAGACGTAATTTTTTTAATTTACCTAGTCTTTTAGAAAAAATTCAGGTTATATTATAAAAACTCCACGCTAATATGCATGAAAAATCGTGGAATCCAAATAATTCATCTGTTTAAAATTACTACTTAATTTACAAACCGATTAGTAAATAACTGTTCAAGGGGATTGAGATCTATCTGAATCATTCAGAATTACCTATTTAACAGAAAGAAAATTCTTTCATAATGATAAAATTTAAATTTAAATGAAAATAAATTACAGCAATAGAACTTCCTGAAAATTTTTATACTTATAACACCAATTGCAGGTGTAACAGCAGAAACTCAACCTAAAATTGTAATAAAATTAATATTAAAAACGCAGTTTTTTGAAAATATTAGTTAATTCAATTTATAAATTTTAAAAAAAATAAATTATAAATTAAAAATTAAAACTAAATAAATATAAAATAGGAAACTTACTCTTTGAGAATGTTTATGTGAACTATTGACAACACCTAAGATAAAAAAACAACAAAAACAACAGTAAAAAAAAAAATGTTGCTGTTTTACAACTTATTTCTTTTCTTTAAGTGAATGATTAGAAGTAGCAAGCTTTAGTAAGGAAACAAACTAATAATCATTTTAACAATAGACACCAGCGAAAAGGTAAGCCAAGTTGTCTTTCAACACAAAACATCACAACAATAACAGCACAACCACAAAACATAGACCCTGTGGCACTAAACGCTGCAAATTCACATTAGTGTCTATACATAGCTAACAAAGTTAACTTCTATTCTCAGCTCTTTACCATTTCTAACCAACATTAACGATCATCCTGAAAGGCTCAGAGGTGAAAAGCTACATTAATGATTTTCCTGAAAAGTTCACAGACGGCTCTATTTGTCGACGACATAATAAAAATAACAAAAGAAACAAATGGATTTTAATCATCTCAACGTAGAGATGACCTTTTAACTGTCGTTACAGAAAGGTTTGAAGTTATAATTAGATATAGGCAGTGAGGCACATTCTATTGCTCTGGATGGTATGGTTTCTAGATGATATCTAGCGAAGTCTATAAAAATTCTTTGCTATCTTGTTAATAATCTTATATTAATGAATAGAGTCATTTTTACTGTGTCTTCTAATTTACGTTGTCTCTGATTATCTTTTTCTACTGACCTCTTATGGAAAGTTAGTATTTGTATACGATAACACAATAATAAAATAAATAACATTTTTTTTTAATACTCTTCATTCATCTTGTTTTCCTGATTCAAGTAATTTGCAATTTATATTGTCATGTATTAATCTTTTATTTCTTCACCTTGTATATATATATATATATATATATAAATATATATATATATATATATAAATGAAGCTAGCTAATTTCTGCATCATTTTTAACACAGTTCTATTGAAAGTCATCGCCTTCTTTGTGCATCGCGACTTCGATCCATTTTCAGGATTGATTAAAAATAAACACACTAAAAGCAATGAAACAGAAATGATTTCAACTTCAAGTTAATAGTTTTATATTTATTCACAACTAATTTTTAATTGAAATTAAACTTTCTTAGCAAGTTTTATCTGAATTTTAGACACAATAATGAAACAACAAAAATTCATCTTAAATAAAACATATATTAAAGTTATAAATATTAATTAAAATAAACAATATAGTTATAAACAAGTAAGAATAATATATAATTATATAAAAAAATATTAATTTACCGCTTGCAAAATTCTAAAGTTTTTGATACTTCATTTGTATAAGGAATGTTGAATACATAATAACAAGCAAACAAACAATAAAATGCTTTCGTGAAATTTGTAATGTTCTCTACTATTGGAACACCGTCAACAAGTAGAACGAACCTGTTTGCTCTCAGCAAATCATCTCCTAAATAGAATAGATGCACAAAACGAAAGAACTTTAATTTAAGAAATAAATTTTACAGTATCTTTCAGTAAACTTTTAAACTATGTTTGCAACTGAATAAAATATCATAATAAAATTAATACATATTGATTGACGTGTTGTATAAAGAACTATATATATAGTTCATTTAGTCTAAGCTGAGAATTAAATAGTTTAAAAATAACTTTATTTAAAAATTATATCAAAAAATAATAATATTAGCTATTTTATATATAGTATACATACTTTTAAATAAATAAATTTATAACTGATACATACCTAAAACAAACAAATGAGGAGTAAGAAGTTGACCACGTGGAACTTCAGACATGTCAGTTGTTTCCTAAAATTTTGAAAATTTAAAGTAAAGCATTAATCGTGTATATATATATATATATATATATATATATATATATATATATATATATATATATATATATATATATATACATATATATATATATATATATATATATATATATATATATATATATATATATATATATATATATATATATACATATATATATATATATATATATATATATATATATATATATATATATATATATATATATATATATATATATATATATATATATATATATATATAATATATATATATATATATATATATATATATATATATATATATATATATATATATATATATATATGTATATATATATATATATATATATATATATATATATATATATATATATATATATATATATATATATATATATATATATATATATATATTTGAAACTAAAAAACCATTAGAAATTGCTTTTACTTAGTTGCATACAAAATCAAATATAGTATTACATAAATAAACACACTTTTTAAACTGTGTTTAAATCATGTAATATCACACCTACTAGATTAATTTTATGCAACTAATTTATGAGACACATCCATACCTCATATAACGCACTACTTGTATTATCAATATAGCTACGATAAAATTAAAACATTGTTTATACATACATCCATCAACAAATAAAGACAATGCAACTTTTCATCAAAAAGAATAACCAATGCAGTCATCAAGCCAGGAGCCACAGGTAGATCAGAAGCAGTTGCAACTTTTAGCTAATCCATTGATTGCATAACTTTTTTTATGTGTTCATTTGTAGATTTACAATTGAACAAAAATACTGCTAACTTTTGGTCAGCGAATGAAGTTGTTAATTTTTCAGTGGCTTTTAAGCCACCCTCAACACATCAAAGTGATTCAGTAATCCGCTCACATACACATTATTATTACATAACTATTCAATTATACATGTATTAAAATCTACATAATTATTAAAAACTACATAATTACTCAATTATCTATACTCAATTATATACAGGTATTAAAAACTACACTTACTAAAAACTACATAATTATTCAATTATACATGCATACTTATTCAATTATATAAGAAGTTATACAATTAAAAAACCTGTCCAAATGAAATGAAATTATTAGATGTAACAAAAAGTTAAGTAGCTATTTTGATTTTAGAATATGGAATTAAGATAAATCAAATCAAATCAAATATTACCGTAAGCAGCTCTGGAAACTGTTGCATCAATTCTGGGAGCAGAATTAAGTTTCCATTTATAGCACTTCGCTGCAACCTGTACAGTTTTTCAGCTGGAATAAACTGAGAGCTAAGCAATCTTGTACATTCCTAATTGAGACATCCATTACTATCTCTCTTTCTATTTATAAAAGGATGTTTTGTTTCATCGTTTTGAGCAGACACCTTTTCTACTTGAAAATCCACTTCTGGCAAAGCGCGACTTGGGCGCTGAAGATAATCATACCGATTGACTAATTGCAGACTATCATCACCACTACCTATCAAATTACCATTGTATTCATTTTTCAATGCTTTTGGGTATTTTTAATCAATTATGGATGTAATAATATCCAAGTGTTTCTTCAACGGCTTTAGACAAACTGATCTAACCTCGTCCAATACTATCTGCACTATTGCCGTTCTTTCTGTTGCACAAAGACGTTAACGGGATTCTAGTTTTTCGATCGTTTTCTTATCTATTTTTCCCCATGGTACATTAAACAACATGCACCAATCAGAAGGTCCAAAATAATTTGATTCCACTAAATTCAAATTCAATTTAATCAAAATAAAATACAACTTAACATGTAATTGGGAACAAACCATTCAAATAAGATTAAATAAAATAGTTATTATAAAATTAACATATAACAAAAAAAACTGATTATAAATATGTAAGTTACTTACTAGAAGATCCTACTACTGCTAAAATTTCAGTAGAAGAGCAGGGTATACATGGTGACGACAAAGTCATCAATGCTGGTGTCTACATGTTGGAATAAGCTGTAATGAAATGGTCACAATAATCACTAATAGTGTTAATTATAATCAACTAAGAAACAAAAAATTTAGCTTGGCATAAATTTTTCATCAATGAAATGATGTTCTTAAATAAAAAATTTATTTTTAAAATCATAAGATATCATTGAACAAAATAATTTATTTTTCATACATTATAAAATATATACTTCCATTAAGAAAAAAAAACCTATGAACTACAATGACAATGATGAAACAAATTAATCAATGCTATAACACAAACATGCATACCAAGTAATATACATCCAATAACATCCTAAGATAGTAACATTTTTACTTTGGACGGTTGGGTAGCAGTATGATATTACATAGTATATAACATAATATATTATGTTATATATTATGTAATATCATACTGCTACACAACCATCCAAAGTAAAAAAAGTTTATATTACAAACAAAACTTTATATTTATACTTTTTCTAACACAAACTAAAACTAAAAAGTTTTGATCACCTACCCACATTATTTGATTACCATAATTAAAGTAGTTTTCGTTTTTGTATTGGTTTTAGGCCAAACAAGTCTTCAAATGTAATTAAACGAAGATCTGCTTTAGTCTCCACTCCAACATCCAGCTCCAAACTATTTGCAAGTTGCTCTAACAAAGTTGCATCTATAGATGGCAGTATTCTAATGATGCTGGTTTTAATAAATTCCATCACCTACACAAACAAAAAACACTGTTAAATCTTTAATGATTTAATCTTATATAAGAGAATAGCGCAAATGTATCTGGGGGTTAATTAGATTAATTAATAAATTATCAGGGTTAATTAATAAATCAGAGTAATCAGTCAGTTTAAAAACAGAAGAGATTTTTTAACATTATTGTTATCATGACTATTTAAAAATTTAAAACTAGAAACATTTAAAAAAATCAATAGTTGAAATTTTAAACAAAATATTTTATAAAAATAAAGCATTAAAAAGAATGATTTGAATTAATATTTATTAAATTATTATTTATCTGCTCTCAAATCTTGACACTGAAAATGACACTGCATGTTTAAGTGAAACAATCTTTCGATGCTGGTATATGTAAGCTGGTAAAGGCAGATAGTCAATTAAGCATGGCAGTGCAAGACATATAATTTTATCTGTAGAACCAATCATTTCATATAAACAAAGTTCATGTACAAACTCAGTCTTTTGAATTGCAACAATAACCCGAGGAATGCTACAGCTTGGATCTATAAAAATAACTAATATTTTTCCAAAAATTGGAAACTCATAATCTTTTGAAAACTCACACAAATAAAAAGAGATTTTTTTTGTGTGTGTTTTTCACGAAAAACAACATGCGTTGAAACATCATGTGGAAACTGACCGCATGCATTTAATATTACATTGTTTATTAAAGAATTGAAATTTGTTTCATTAAACAAGAAGGAATCAATAGAAAAATATTCCTGGGTTGTAATGCTTGAATTGTTGTATGCTTTCAGCAATTGATGGGTGCTAGTCAATGTTTTGCATAAGTGTTTATAATTATGATAATTTCGAGCACATCGTTTAAAATAAGAATGATTGCTATCAAATCAAAGTGTAAACACACGTATAAGAGGGCCATATCGTAGTATAAGCTGTGGGTAGTGACACAAGTAGTGATGTTTAGGTAAAAGTTTCTTATAAGGAAACAATTCCTTTCGTCCAGACAAATACTCGTGTATTAATGTCTGTAAGTATGCAATACGGGCAAGATCAATCTTTGGAGAACAAATCAACTCCATAACTTGTTTTAATTTAAGACAAAGTAACCACACAGAGTCCTCATAATTAGTTACATATGACCCAATAATTATGGAAAACAAACGCAAAAACACCCAGTTTTGTACTGCATGGCCACTTAGTTTCTTTGCGAACGATATTTTGTTAACTTCACATGGTTTGTCTTGTGCATCATTTTTTAAATACTTAAGTAGATTTATTCTTCTATTCAGGTTATTATAAGTAAACCATCGCTTAGTAACAAAACACTTGATAAAAAGATATAAATCTTGTGATACTAATCCTTCAAAACAGTTATGAGCTAGACATGGTGGCAAACCAGAGGAGACATAAAAATCACTAATATCGTTAAAAAGTGACTGAATTTTGACACCTTCAAAGTTGTTTAAACCACTGTTTGCTAGTTCAAGCAAGCTTTTATTATGTATGATAATATACCTCATCTACAAAAGATAATATACCTCATGCACAACATGAGATATATTATCTTCTGTGTGTATAACATTCTGTGTTAAATTTTTAGACGTTTTAATTGATGAGCATACAAGTTGGGAAGATCATATTATCTTTATAGAAAATAAAATTTCAAAAAGTACTAAAATTATGTATAAAACTAGATATATGTTGGATAAAAACTGTTTTAAAAACCTATTTACTTTTAATTTGATCATAGCTATATTAGTTATTGCAACATTGCTTAGGCAAGAACTTTTACGACAAGACTAAGAAGTATCTTTAAAAGTTTTAAACGCATCGGTTGCGCATATTGTTATTTTTCAACTGATATCGTAGTAACAACCGTCAAATAAATATTTCGAATATCTGCGTGAAATGTGTTGATTAATTACAATCAGTGTAAAGCAATATATAGTCATTACATTCAGTGGTTGGTCTTCGCAATTTGCGGTCGCGATTTTTTTATCGATAAAAGACAAAAAGATAGGTATAAAATATAAAGATTATAGATAAAAGTAAATTATAATAACAAGTAAATAATTATTTATTTAATACGCATAAATAATTCATTAACAATCTTAAAATCATCTTTAAAAAATCGAACAAAAAAAGTCATACAAAAAAAAAAATCCAGGAAAATAAAAAAAAAAAAAAGAAAAAAAGAACTTCGAATTACACTTATTAAACATATTAAAAAAAAACAAAAGGAAACTAAAAGAAGGAAGGTCGAGTAAAAAAAAAAAAGGGAACGGTAAGAAAGAAGGAAAGAATTAAGTACACTAAAACAAAAAAAGAAGATAAAACAATAGTTGTGCTAGAAGATTA
>NC_061167.1:860018-862518 GCF_022113875.1 Hydra vulgaris | reverse complement strand
ATATATATATATATATATATATATATATATATATATATATATATACTTATACATATATATATACATATATATATATATATATATATATATATATATATATATATATATATATATGTGTATATATATATATATATATATATATATATATATATATATATATACATATATATATATATATATATATATATATATATACATATATATATATGTATATATATATATATATATATATATATATATATATATATATATATATATATATATATATATATATATATAAATTTATATATATATATATATTTGTATATATATATATATATATATATATATATATATATATATATATATATATATATATATATATATATATATATATATATATATATATATGATTTTAATAATGCATGTATAAATATATATATATATATATATATATATATATACGACACTTAGCGGTAATGCAAAGCGGTATGGCAAAACTTAGCGGTAAGGCAAAACTTAGCGGTAAGGCAACACTTAGCGGTAAGGCAAGGCGGTAAGGCAAAACAAGCCTTCTTCTTGCTCAAGCAGATATTTAGGATATATGTATATGCAATATAAACATTCTTTAACGGCGAAATAAGTAAAACAAACACAAAAAAGTTAGACATATTTTTTTTTTTCAATTTTTTTCAAGCAACCATTTACAAATAAAGATAATTTCCTTAAAATATTTAGAATTATTAAATACAAGTACATTTCATTATTTATAATAGTTACAAAACCGGAGAACCTGAAGAAGATAAAGTCTTTTCATCAGTAACCTTTGATAATAAAAATTGGAAATAATCGTTTATTGTTAGAAAAAATCATGTAAAGAATCGTGATTGGCAATAAGTTCGATTATGTTCTTTTTAAATTTTTAAGAGGTATTGGCTTCTTTAAGTTTACCACTCAGACTTGTAACATGGTTCCATAGCATTGGGCCACGATAGGAAATGGCATAGCTCGTAAGTTTTGATGAACGGAAAGGTTTTTTAAATCTTCCGGTAGATGGCGTGTTGTATTGGTTTAATGTTTTATGGAAAATATTTTCGAAAACCTTCGGCGTTTTTTTGACTGATGTTGAAACATAAATTGTGTAATTCTGAAAATATTTAAATCATAAATATCAAGTGCCCTCATGCTTTTTAGAAGAGGTTTAGCATTTGTGAAGCGATTTTGAAAATAAATTATGCGTGTTGCATGATTATGTTGTTTAAGGAGACAGTCGAGTTTAGATTTATTTGTACTACCCCAAACAATATTGCCATGAGATAAATAACTATTATGAATGCAAAATATAGTTGAGTTAGTGTAGATTTGTCTAAGATTCGTCTGGTTTTATATAAGATGCCAATACTTCTTGAGATTTTATTGCTAATATAATTTATATGAGCTCTCCAGGATAAGTTTTCGTCTATTAAAATACTAAGTAATTTATTTGTGAATGAGCGCTCAATATTGATGTTATTTATATATAGCATTGGTAAAGATTTTGGAATAGATTGAAACTTTCGTTTAGAATGGAATAAGGAAATTTTATGTTGAGAAGTGGATCTTGAATAAATTGAGATTTTATTCGAGTATAGTCAATATTTTTCTTTTTTGGGGGAGATACTTTTGATGACGTTGCTAAATTAGTGGTTGCTAGTGGCTATTTGTGAAAAATTCGAGTGAGATTTCTAATGCCGTAATTAAATTTAATTTTTTCTTGTTCACTTCTTAACGCATTTTTTTCGTTTCGTTCTATTAATATATTTTTTAGAATGAATCTTTGACTTGCTGTTAGATCGCGATTTATATACACATTTTCATATTTTTTAATTTTTCTTAATTTAATTGATGCTTTAAGAACCATATTTTTGTTATTAACGTCTTCAAGCTCGATAAGCAAAGAATCGATAGTTCCTTTAGATTTAAGACGGCGAATAGATCTCACTATTGCTCTATCGCATTCGATAGCATTAAGTAAATTATTTACTTGCGATTTATCATTTTCTAGTTTTTCCGTCTGAGAAGAACATTGGGTTGCTTCTAGTCCATAGATGATAACGTTTGTTTGTCTCTGTTCTTGGTCTTTACGTTCCTTTGTGGTTTCAAAAAAAAGAGATAGTTGATCATTTGTTTTTTTGACATATGCAATTACTCGTTCATATTTCTTAATACAAAAGTGCAGTGGCTCTCTCTCTCACCATCACTTAGGGTGTAATGGGCGTCGTGAGTTCTGTGCAAATATGCACAAATGAGCATTGACATGTATATTATTACATTTTAACTAGCTTTCCGGATCCGTAAAATACGGTTCTGGGTAAGTCTATTCCACATTGACCTTTTCTGTACTTTTTCCTTACTTCGATATTTTTTAGTAAGCGGTAGAAAAGTAAGTATATACGTATAGAAAAACTAAAAGTATTGCATACTATTTAAAAATATGAAAAAAATAAACTGTAATATAACTATAAAAATTTTTAACGTTTCG
>NC_061167.1:781291-859018 GCF_022113875.1 Hydra vulgaris | reverse complement strand
TTTAGATTGTTTTAAAATTCCACATTTGTAAGAAAGATTTAATTTTAAAATAACTAAATCTTACGATTATCAATTGGTCGTGACACTAAAAATATAAATACAAATTATAACAATGCTATTAAATTTGTAATACTTTACATAACAAATTTATTTCAATATAACGAACAAACGTAATTAAGTTTATGAATATATTAAAAAGAAAATAAACATATAAAATAAACATATACTAAATCTATGTTTTCTTTAGCACAATTATTATTTAAATAATTTTAAAAAAATGATAATTTAGGCAATTCAAAACAAAAATTACTAAGATAACTTATCTTTAATAACACAACGTCACAATCATAGCACAATCGCTTAAGTCATTTTTTGGGGGATTTGAGTTAAGAGTTGAAACGTATAGGTTATATAGTCTTCTACTATGTGGCAAATTTCCCATGTCTTAAACCAATCAGAAAGCAGTTTATTTTTATTTTTTTTATTTCTACCTAAATCCGCATTTTGACTTGGGAGACTTGTTTTCTTTAACATGACTACTCATACCACGCCACTTTTCTATAGTGATTCGGAAGTCAGTAGAATATTGGATAAAAGTAAGAGTTTTTTAAAATATTGAATAACAACAAATATATATTTTATTACATAAATGTTTATTAATGTTTAAAATATAAACCGTTTAATTTTAAGCAAGGTTTGCCTAAATTATGCACTGAAGGAATAAATAAATGTCTGTTGTGATTTCTCTTTGAGAAAAACTGATTTAAATAATTTTAACAATTTGCCTATTATAGTTATAGCATCTTAGTTTTTCGAGTGTTATTAACTTTAATTAAAGCAAATAATATAATAATATTCTTTTGTTTTAATGTAAAAGGTAAAATAAACATTATATATGAAGTAGATAGGCCTAGAGGAAAAATACTTGGTCTAGATTTAATCAACTTAAACATGTAGTGATTTTTTATTATGACTCAATAATATTGTATGTAGAGATTTAATAATCTAAGCATTTAATTCAAAAACTTATTTTAATGTTCATGTTCCAACGATGATGAGGAAACATGTCATGATGGCTTTCTTTCTGTTCGGATATTAGTCAATGAAGAAGTCCAGAGAAAAGAGACAAAGATTAAATTGAGTTCCTCCCGTATTAAATTCCTCATAGAAGCATCAGAGGTTGAACAGGAATCTTATCAGAATTTTCTTGTAAATACATTTGATACAGATTTATTTTCTCTTTAAAATTGCGTGTCTGAACATTTAGAAAAGGAAACTATAGATGATAGACCTTCAAGAGAAAACGAATATCAGCCATCTGAACTGGACTCTTCTAGTTTAGGTCCTTTAGCAGAACGAGTAAAGAAAAAGTAAATCAATAGACTACAGCCAGTAACTTGTAATGCAAATGTAGCAAAGACAAACAGCCTTAAAGGTAAAGAGTATACAAGCAGACGAGCATTGTTAATGAAGAAAGAAGATGGTTAAAAAATGTAACTCTCGATTTTTCCAGAAATCAAAATTCAGAAACTGTTAGGATGTAACAGAAGAAGAAAGAGATTTGATCTATACATCTTTTCGGGAAATGACATCCTGGAGTGAGAGGCAAAATGTTGTTAGAGCTATGGTAATATCTGTTTCAAAGAAATAAAAGGAATCAGAAAATAAAAAAAAGTCTCATAACTTTATGTATTAATTGAGACTTCAAAATAGAACTGTTGTACAAGTGTGCAAAAAAATGTTTTGTTTCACTTTAGGAATACCAGAGAGAATTATTAATGATTGACAAAATGCTGAAACTGATAAATGTCCAGATGATATGGAAGAAATTGAAAAATCTGTTCGCAGTAAAAATATGTTGCACAATTTATAAAGAAGTGACTACTTAAAATACCCTGTGTGGACTCTCACTATTGTCGAAAGGTTCATGTCTATAAGGAAAAAAGTTTTCTTGAGCCTGGCGAAAAGGTCATTGACTTTTATAACTTATATACATCAGATGCAATCTCTGCTGAAAAAATATTAGCTGGGTTAACATATTTTAAGAATAGTTTTCACTCTCTCAAGATGTCAGTTTTTATGCTTTGCAAAGACCAATGTGACACTTGTATCGCAGAAAAATGAGAAACATTACTGTAAAAGAACACTAGATTCATTTAGTTTTGAAAGATGATGCTCGAAAGCAAAAAGATCAAGACAAATAAATAGAATTAATGAGTGAAAGTGTGTCAGTTTAGAGTATGGACACTCAGTCAGTGCTACTTTGTCCTCAGAATAAAACAAGCGCATTGTGCTACAAGACAAAGCTACAGGTGCATAGTTTCAAAATGTATAACATGTATAATCGAGATGAACATTGGTATGTATGGAAAAAACTAAAGGGGATGTCTTAAGTGAAGTATTTGCATATTTGCAATACTCACATTTTAAAATCATACTTTATGAAAACAGAAATATCAAAAAACTTTTAATATAGAGCTACCGTTGAGGCTATCAAAACAAAAATGCATATTTATCAAACATTTACTATTATTTATCAAAAGAGACAGGTATCTGTATCTATCAAAAGTATTTTATTTCTGGACATACAAACATGGAATGTGATGCAGTGCACAATGTCATCCAGAGAAATATTGTCAGTGACGTGTACACTCCCAGAGATTTAGTTGTAATGATGCAGACTGCCAGACAAAACCCCAAGCCATATTTTGTGAACTCCATTGACTTTAGTGACTTCGCCAAAGGAAAAGATATCTACTTTACCAGCATTACACCAGGTAAAAAAGTTGGTAATCCCGCAATAAGCGAGGTTAGTATGCTCTGGTACCACCCTGATAGACAAGTAAAGTACAAACTTTCAAGAGGTTCCAGTGTGTGGAACTCATTACCCACTCGTTTTAGGAGCACCCAGAACACAGTTAAATGGCTCCCTATGTACACTAACTGTAGGCTAATCAACAAAAAAAAATTTGATAGTTTTCAAAGCATGAAAACTATCTTACCCAAAAATGTACATGCGTTTTATGATGCACTTTCATTTAGAGCAATAACAACTATTCAATACCACAACTAGAAAAGTTAGCTTACAGTATAATATTTGAATAATTTTAAAAGTTATCTTAAATATGTTTTAAAATTATTCAAATATTATACATTAGCTTTTATTTGATTAGTATGTAATTTTATGACATACTAATCAAATAAAAGCTGTTTTTGTGTATTACTTTTACTATAAAGTTATATTTTTGTTATTAATATGACAAAAGTTGCGTTTTTTGAAAAATAACTTTCATCAATAATTTTTCTCCTGTAAATTATATTAAATGTATTACTAAGTAGTAAAATAAATACAAGCTGAATTCACATGTAACAAACTCTTTCTATTATATATATTTTTTTGTTTTCTTAGAATCATAATCGCCAAAATCATAATAAGAACTTATTTTAGTCATTTGTCTGAATCATTTTTTTAGGATATCATCGCCTATATCCTATTGTGTCTCAACGGTATTACACATATCACTTTTAAAGTAATATATGAAAATGTATAAATTATAAGATGCCAAAAAATAAACCAAAGTGACGTAGCAAAAGAAATACCGAAGTTATTCAGTTTTTTTTTAGCAAACTCAATTTAACTGAAAACAGATTCTTACGCGAATTTAACGTAACTGTTAAAAACTGAAGAAGTAAAACTGAAAGAGTAAAACTGTAAAACTTAAAATAAACTCTGAACCTTGCATAAGTTTAAATAAACTTACGTAAGATAGATATTTGAATATGAACTTTCGTTTACATTTCTTATTGAAAAGGTGCAGCGACTCTCTATCGCCATGAACTCGGGTGTAATGGCTGCCGTGAGTTCTGTACTAATACGCACGAATGAGCATTGACATGTGTAATATTATAATATAATATAACATAATGATGATAATATTCTTTTATTCGTGTTTAAATTAAAATATCATAAGCTGCCTGATACTTTTAAAGAACTTTTATTTATTATTGATCATAAATATTTAAAAAAACATTCGTTGATTAATTATCAGGTACCAAAAACTTTGTTAAATCAAACGGATTTCTCAAGACATACCTAAGCCTACATATGTGGAATTCATTTCTCCCAAATAATAGTAAAACTACAATTTCATTTGAAACATTTAAAGGTAACTTAAAAAAGCAGTTACTTGATTATGATCTCAAATATAAAAATTTTACTTTTAATTTTTACTTTATTCTGTTTTCAACTTTTCATTTTGTTAAAAACTGCTCTTTACATCATTACTTATCTTTAAGTTTTATTTATTTTTTTATTTTAAACTGTATTGTATTCTAGAAAAAATAAATAAATAAAATAAAAAAATTTAAAAAAGTCTTCTTTTTAATTTACTAAGATTGTTATTTTTTATTACATGATCGCTTATTATTTGTCTAATATGTAAATGTTATAACGGTGCTGAGTGATGAGACTTTCTCACGTGATGAGAGGATGCGGTAAAGATAAGTAATGAGAACCTTAGTATCAACTTTAAAATTTTCTCATTTGATAAAAACTTTAAGCAACAAGAGTAAAAAAGTTGTATTGAATATAATAAGAATATAATAAGCAATAAAGGGTGCCAATACTCGCAAGTACTCGCAGAAGTACCTTATATCGCTTATTAATTTTTATCATTAGTTGCCATTGATAAAAATTTGCCAAATGCCATGGCGGTTTTTGACCTTGATGCGTGTATAAAAGATAGTAGCGATCCCGAATAGAAAATGGTTAACGACTATTATCCGGTAGAAATTCTTGTTACCGGCGCCATCGTAGCATTAATGCAATAGTGAAGCGATTTAAGAGAAAGTATGATGGGATTATATCGCTAATAAATTTTTATCATTGGTTAGTTTTTAGGAAAAATTTGTTGTGATAGATTCAAGCACTTTTAAAGTTCGACTTGTGCTAGGATGAGGCTTTTCTCAATTTTGGTAAGATAAGAAAAAACCATTTTGATAAACACAGCTTGGGGGATTAAACCTTGATAGAGCGTGGTTTCCTAAATTAACGCCTCAAGAAGATGAAAGCGATAAGAGGTGTACCTTTAAAACTCCGAGAAGTTTTATATCTAACAAGTGGATAGAAAGTATTTACATACAGCTAATAAGGTCAAGGAAATTTATCAACTAACGGGCGTATTTGCATGAGGAGTGAGAAAATGATTAAAGAATTTTATCCTTTAATACTTAAAGAGCTAAAAGCTATGGTGCTGCATCTTAGTAAATAAGGAACGGAAATCAAATTATACCTCGAAACGAATCCCGAGGTTTTAAATATACCGATGTCCTGCTTGGGGGATTAAAATTGACTCAGACCAGTTTTGCACGATGAAACTGATAAGCTGCATCAATTAACTTTAGGTTTGTCTAAGGAGGGGAGAGTAATTAATCATGGAAGTAAATCTGTTTCTTATAGTAGCAACAATAATATATGTTATCTATTTTTCCCTGTTTTTGCATCGAGTACGAAAGCTAGCAGTTACATATACAAGCAATTTCGTATATGAGAGAACGGTAAAAGATTAAACGACAATGGTGGTGAACGTTAAGAAACTAAAACGCATCAAGAGCAAACAATTGATAAATTACCAACAAATAAACATAAGAAGTAAAAATGTAGTAACGCACAACAACATTATTACCATCAACAATTAAGGAAGTAAAAGTCATGCAAAAAATATTTTAAATGCGCAATCTATCTTGCATCGATTCTACATTACCGTATCAATGCCATGGCGGTTTTTGATCTTGATGCGAGGATGAAAGATAGTAGCAATCCCGAATAGAAAATGGTTTACGACTATTATCCGGTAGAAATTCTTGTTACCGGCGCCATCGTAGCATTAATGCAACAGTGAAGCGATTTAAGAGAAAGTATGATGGCATTCGGTTAAGGCTATCTATTCGGAGGATTGACGGTGATTGCAGGTAGAGTGTGACTTGGGGCATAGGCTAATGGAATATAGAAAGAGTTAGATTAAATAGAGTCTTAAATAAAGAGATCAATTGTTACGGTCTTAGTCATCCAGGAAAATTTAGCGCTGCCGAATTATCGGCTACTTGGTTTGGATGAGGCTCGGGATGACTACTGGTATAATCAGTTTTGTAATAGGCTACGAGTTCTCCATTTATGCGGCTCGAGGGTGGAACAGCGGGAGCATACAACGTTTTATTTACTGGTATTTAGGGATTAAAAAAATTTCGGTGGTAAATATTTGCCCGCATCTCATAAAAGATGTTTTTTGTAAGAATAAGAAGAGTAATCTCACGAAGATTAAATAAGCGAGAATTAATAAAAATCAAGGCGGTTAAAATTTACAATTAGCTATGCAAGTCAGAAATTGTATAAAAAGACAGCGCAATCTGCTTTTGGCTTTGACTATGCTCATTAGTATAACGAGCGGGGCGTTTACCATTAAGCTATTGGCTCAGGAAGGGGGGAATATCATGGTGACACTAACCTATTGTTTGAAATCATTATCTTTGCTCTCGTCAAAGATTATGATTTCAAACATAAAAGTATCTAGCGGATATTTGGAGCAATTAAATTGGTATTTTTAAATTCGCTGCAAAATTTATCTGCTAGCGACGTCCAGCACAAACAGAACATGTTTTCAAAAAATACTTCACTAAGCGTCCCTAGTTTTTCTAAAATATTAAAGGAATATTTTGCCGATAGCTCAGTCTAGTACAAAAACTTTGATTTAGTTACTTATTTTACCATGAAGAGTATGAAAATTGACGTGGCACAAAGCGAGATAATAACGCATGGCGTCTTAACCTCGAGATACGGTAAACACGGCTTTGAATCTAATCTTTCTTCTTACCCCCTTAGTTTTAAATTAAGCAGTGGTAATTTTGGTTAAAAGAGTTTAACCGAGTAGTAGACAATAAAGATAAAAAAATGGTAAAGCAAAACCTGGGGTAGCACTTGCTAAATGAAAAGCAGATTAAAACTTTGAAGAACAAATTGTATCTAGCGGCAAAACAATCTTTGTCGGTTTACTCGGTTTGTGCTTGAGATAAGTTTTAATATTCAGGGAATAAATAAATATAAGCGGTAATAGCGGCAACCTAGCTAAACAGGATAAGAGTCATAGGAGAAGTTATTGAAGTAATAGGAGTACTCATTCTACTAGAGCAGTGACTTGCGTAATTTGTTTATTAGCCAAAAGTAGAAATCAGCTAAACTATAGAATTAGGTCTAATATTGTCACAAGTTGGAGCGCAAGGTATTAGAGATACGGTAGGCGACTACCAAACGAAAATGATATTTTTTAATTAAAGTAGCAACTGTAACTCCTATCTGGCCTAGAGGAGCTTTTCACCTTTTGCAAATAAAGACAGGATTTACGCCAAACGGACATAAGGAAAGCTCAATTCTTTGATCAAATAAGTTTGCAACAACCTTCAATTCACATGACAAACATTAGTAGATGCAGAATATACGAGTCTGTAATACACTTTGTGTATGTTAAAAAAAAAAAGGTAAAATAATTTCAAAATCAAGATAACTTATATAAAGGCAAGAAATGAGTAAAGTATTAAAAAAAAAAGATGAACAAATAGATTATATAAAAATCAAGTTTTTTTTGATAAACAAAGTAGTAAAAGAGTTATTATAAAAAAGCAAATCCAAGAGGAAAATAGTTAAGAGGGTATTAGCCAGCAAGGTTGAACACGATCTTGGTAACTAAAAACACAGTAATGTACCAAAAACAGATAACATCCGCGATAATGATAGTTATAAAAAAAGCAAGAATAGACGAAAATGTTTATCAATTAAGAGTTAAAGTACCTCGCAATAGAAAAAAGCTTCCCCGACAATTTTTACTTAAAGATGTTGGAAGGTTTAACAGTTTTGATGATAAAGAAATCTCATACGAGAGATATGAGCATGCGTCAGATTCAAGGACATTTAGAAGAGATATACCTCACAAAAATTTGTTAAGATTTGATTTCAACAGTAACTGACGGGTTATTGACGAGGTATCGAGATGGCAGATACAGCCACATGATAGCGTATACCCAATACTGTATCTACACTGCATTCATGTAAAATCTTGGGATAATAATATTGTAATCAAAAATGCTAAATCCTTGGCAATTGTATTTGGGTTAGCACGAATGAAGGTAGCAAATTCTTGATACAGATCATTACTGAGCGTAAGAATAAAAGGGTTGAAAAATTTTATTTCGCCTGAAATGTCAGGGTTAGAATTAATGTTAGGTTAAAGGGATTTCCTTAAGCTATAGTACACCTCTGCGTAGTCCACATGGTTAGAACTTCTGTGAAATATGTTTTGTATAAGGAATAAAAAAAAGTAAATTTATACAGCTGCTACCGAAGAAATGGCTCATTATGAATGAAACAAATTAGGAGCAAAATGGGATAATAATTATCCTACTATTTATGATATTTTTTGCAAATGAATTAGTCAGAAGATCATATATACTACTAATGTGGTTGAGTTGGTAAATCTTCAAATCAAAAAAATCACAAAAATAATGGCGTTTTTCCTAATGATAATTAAATTCAAAAAATAACAATTTTAGCCCTTTAAAATGCTGGAAAAAATAGACTATGCCCCTAAAGTACTGTTCGTTAGGGAAATTATTTAAGGTAACTGTTTCTACAGTCTTAACTGACTATGTTATAGCGAAAAACATGGCTCAAGATTCGTTTGAAGCTGTGCAAAAAGAGTAAGACTTAAAGTGGAAAATTTAGAAATTTTATCGTGAAGTTAAACAAATTTCGGGTATCGAAAAATGACATGTCGATAAAAAGAATTCAAAGAAATCATATAGCTTGTGTTATCATGGTTTTGAGTTATCTACAAAAAGTTGCAAATTTGAGTCGATCATAAAATTTATGAAAGTTCTATTTTTTATTTTACACTAAATAATGTTTAAAATCTCCGCAAATAATATTTAAAATCTCTGCAAATTTCAATTTGATTTAGCCCTTTAAGATCTTTCGGAAATTTATGAATCTTTTTAACCTTATCATCAGTACTCCAAGTTAAGAATTTTTACAATGCTACCATATCAATCTTAATGATAATTTAGCATTTTTCTATTTATCTTTGTATACTTTCGTCGGTTAACCCTTCTGCGTGATAGGCAAAATTTTTAATGGTATATATTATCTGGCTTGATAATAAATACTGACAGTATTCTGTTCTTGTAGCCAATTTGTTCTATAAGCTGATTTTCTTAAACTTTTAAATTAACATACTCTATTTTCATCTATTTGCAGATGTCCTGAAACTTATTTCCTTAAACTCTTAAGTTACCATTCATATACTCTGTTTCGAAGAAGATTTTATGTTTATTTTACTATTTCTCTTTTTTAACTTACACATTCTTTGTTGTAGATTTTAAAATTTTGAATATTATTTTCTTTGTAATCTTTTGATTTATGTTTTTTATGCCCTTTTAATGGATAGTGGTTTATTTACTCTAAATATATTTATATTTACACTCCAAATTTCGTTTATTAAGCTTTTTAATTCATCTAGCGCTTTAACATTATCCAGTCAACAAACCTTTTACCTTGTAATAAGGAATCTTTATACACTTTTCAATCTCTTATAAAGGTTTTTACTAAATCTAAATACTCAGTAAAGCTAGATTTAAAGTATTTTGCGTCTTCTACTTCGTTAACTAAAGAACTTGTTGAGGCGCATGAGATAATAGCTTTTAATATTAAGTTCTTAATTAAATCTCTTGCTGCTTTTATGATTTTATAAATATGCATTAGAGTTTCCGAATCTTCTTGGCTTGATTGAGTAGGACAATAGAATATATCAGCAACAGTTTTTTTTTTTTAATTTTTTTAATGTTGTACTCCT
This sequence comes from Hydra vulgaris, assembly GCF_022113875.1. Classification (NCBI taxonomy): domain Eukaryota; kingdom Metazoa; phylum Cnidaria; class Hydrozoa; order Anthoathecata; family Hydridae; genus Hydra; species Hydra vulgaris. The sequence goes on along the minus strand of NC_061167.1, from coordinate 849,122 downwards.
CCCCAAAGACGCAAGGGCCGCTATTGTCGAGGAGGCTACTTAATTTTGGTTATAACTCTCTCTCAACTCTATAACTCCGAAACACAAACCTTACCGAACAAGACTGTTCTTCTACCTGTCCAGATAATGGAGCTTTTTTGAAGGTCGGTATCTATTATTATTACTTTGCTTTTTTAGAATTTTTTACAACTATATTGGTTGTAATAGTATTTTTGTCTACCCCCTCCTTTTTATACTCCTATTAGGATGATTTGCCCTCGGTTCACGAACTTTATTATTGTTGTTATTAGCATTAGTTTGGCTCTAGTATTAGTAAGTTAACTCGATTTTAAATTGCAACTAGTTATAGATTAAAACTAAAACAAAACTGTAATAAATTTATTACTTAAGAATAGATAGCAGAAGTTGGTTGGGAACAGAGAGGACATCAGAATATACCTAATACCTTTATTTTTGCCTATAGTTTTTTATAGCCTTGTCATGGCCAATATGTTCGGGGTGATTATAATCATAATCCCCTTTTATGTACCAATCTTTCACTCCATCATTCTAAAAATTCTTACAAATTAAAAAAAAAAATTAAATTAAAGAAAAATACAAATAAAAACGGGTTCTATAAAAAAAGAGAAAAATTTTAAAACTAAAACCCACCATCCATTAATATGAAAATTCTAATGCAAATAATAAGCAGACTATAATATTAATTTTAAACGGGTTCTATAAAAAAAGAGGAAAATTTTAAAACTAAAACCCACCATCCATTAATATAAAAATTCTAATGCAAATATTAAGCAGACTATAATATTAAATTTTTAAAGATAAACACATCAACTATATGATAGTTGATAAACACATCAACTATATGATAATTGCGTTTACCTTTTAGAAGATACTTGATATCGTTGTCAATGCTAATTAATGGCTTTTCCATAATAATAATAATTTAACTTTAACAGAGTCAACTTGACACCAACTAGATCTGTATTACCTTTGACGTTTTTTGCCTTTAAATTAGGATAAAGTTCAGGCTTATCTTTAAGAGTATAGGCATGCATTTCAGCATATGGCTTCCTGGAACAACAATGTGACTTACGGTTTAGTTTTACCAAGTTTACTTTATTTTTAAACTGTTCTGTAGCAAAATATGATAAAAAAGTTGTCGTAGCTATATTATAAGTATAGCTAATTCCAGCATTAAAGTATTGAGACTTAAGATTACTTTTATGTAATTCTTTTGTAGTCAAACTTTTCTGAAATATATACAAAGCTATAGCAGACATTAAACTCACCTATTTTTAACTCAACATCAAATTATAAGCTTTTAAACCACTTTACTTATACTCCTGTGAACTCCGATTATCTTTATTGGCAAACTTCTTAACTTTATCTACTGCATATTCTTTTATTCCGTCTGAATTATGTAATGGTTTCTCTCTGCTATTATTAGCAAAACCAGGGGTACAAGATATACCAAGCCTGACTTTACAATACTTACTTTTTCCTAAATAAAAAATAGTAGAAGCTGTATTTGTAACTTTTTTTAAATAGCTTTAAACCATGATAGCACAAGCTATATGTTTTTTTTGTAATCTTCCTAATCTAAATATTTCTGGCATTCTTCAAAACTCGTAACTTCTTTTACTTAACGATAAAGTCCCTCATTTTCCCACCTAAAGCCATGCTCTTCTCGTACAGTTTCAAGCGAAAGCCATGTTATTTGTTATGACATTTCCGGTCAATTCTGTTAGTAAAAACAGCTGACCTGAATAATTTTTTTTTAAAATCTTTAGGAAATTAATGAATCTTTTTAATCTAACTATCGCTAATGTCATCAGTACTCTATTTAAGAAAACAACTTTATAGTAGTTGTTAACTACCCTTACTATCATCCACTAATGGATTTTTCTTTATAGGACTGAAATAATTATAAATAGATTCTATTTGAAGAATAATTTGGATCGTTGCGTACCAACTGTCCTTTAGTAACGTGTTAAATGCAATCTTTTAACTGTGGTAAGCATTACGCAGCATTTGCTGAACATGATTGACTTTAGTTAAAGCGTCTTTATCATGATTGCAGACTCTATAATCTACTACCCAAAACTTATTTTCCTCAGGATTAACATAAACACAACTTAAAACTCCTAATTCTTTTATGACTTCTTTGACATTTCTAGTATGCTGATACCTGACTTCCGCAATGTTATTCGAGTAGCTTTTATCTAATACTCTATCGTCAAATAGCAGTTTTCTATTTGACGATATAGTCTATTTTATCTTATTTTTACAGTGCACATCATATAACCCCATATCAACCTTGGTGATGATTTAGCTTTTTTTAGATATCTTTTTACTCTTTCATGACTTAACCCATCTACGTGATCAACAAAATTTGTAATCGCATAATTTGTCTGTCTTAATAATAAATACTGACAGTATTCTGTTCTCGTAGTCGTTTCGTTCTATGTAAGCAGATTTTCTTAAACGTCTAAACTAATATTTATATGCTCTGTTTTCACCTAATTTGTAGTCTCAAACTAAATTCCATATTAAAATCCTAAAATACCACTCTTATACTCTATTTCATCGGTTTTTTCGAAAGAGGCGATGACCATCGAGGAGATGATTGAGGCTGAGAAAGTTAAATATGTTTTTGTTTTTCATTTTAAAAAAAACTGCACCTCAAGGGGCAACTCCTTAAGGTGCAGGATTAAAAGTTTCAAAACCACTTAAGCTTTCTAATGCGGAAAGCTTTATTGGCGCTAAGAAAATAGCACGACCTAATTGTGCTGCTTAGTATTGGAGTAACCGCAGTAAAAAGTCTTATTTTCATGCAATATTGCTCTAAAAATTTAAGCGACTTGGGTCATAATATTGATTCAAAATCTCCGTTAAAGTAGCAAGCAACGCCCTTGTTATCGATAAAATGTGGCATAACCATTTTGAGGATAAATTAACGCCAAAATATCTGCCAACAAAAAGCTAAAACTAATTTCAAATAGCTTTACCGAGCAATTGGTTTGTTATGCTAATCAACTAAAGACGAAGATCAAAAAACTAAAAGCGCAAAAAAGCTATCTATCCGAAAAGCTCCGGCCAGAACAGAGTTTGCAAATGCTAGAGTAAAATCTGAGAAAGAAAACAAATCTTGGAAAGGTAACTGTCCTTAAATAGATGAATCCCGTATTGCGGTATATTATATGGATCGGGGTGAGGTATTTGATTAACTAAAATCGGCAAAAAGTTTTGTTCCCGAGACAGCTTACGTTAAGGGGATTTTACTCTGGGGTATTGCGGTATCAACCAAGCCCGTTCCTGTAGTCATCAGAACCATCTTTTGTCAAAATTAACCAAAGAACTCTAACGTTAATTTAATGCATTGCGAGATTTTAGGATTGTGTAACAGTGATTTATCATCCAAGTAAGCGATTGTTATCGCGGAAGTTCTCTCATGTACCGACACGTTAACCGAACTAATTTACATGATTAAAATAGCGGATCAGATACACGGGGACAATAGTGTAAATTGTATTAAAGGAAAATTGATACAAATAAGCGGTGAAATCTAAAAAGTGTAAAAATTAGGGGTATGATTAGTGGTTTTGCAGGATCTGCAAAAGGGCAGGAATAAACAATCATGACAAGTTTTGGCAGCGCAAGTTCCAAAAGGAAAAGTGCGCGCAATATACTTAAAGAAAACAGTTTTGCAGGAGCAATTAATTCTGCCAAAAATATAGCCAATTATTATATTAAGCAAACTGAGAGTATGCCACCCGTGCTTTTAGTTTTAGGCGCAACGAAGGTAGACAGTGCATTTACTGTCTACTTTCTTATGAAAAACATAGGAAAAAAGCTTATCAATGAACATCCGTACAGGAAAAATTCAACAATGAAGATCCGAAAAGCAAAGAAATGAGATTATTTAATATATACCTTAAGGTAAAAGTAAATAAATATAAGATTGCATGCTTATTTATTCTGACACACTACCTTTGATCTTTCGCATTATCTTCGAGAAGCTTTAGTTGCGTCGATAGTAAGGGACTACGATGCGTGATGTTACCCGAGGTCAAAAGGCAAGTAGATTCGGGTGAGATCAAAACTGTATACATAGATAAAAAATTCATAAAATAAAGATAATCGACGGGGAAGAGGGCGCATGTAAATATAAAGACGGCAACGATTTATATATTTAATAAATATTACTTGAAACAACACAATATTTAAGCGTATAAAACTTAGCAAATTAAAACGAGTTTACGCAAATATTGTAAGTGCTTGATGTTTCTACCTTTTTGGAGAAAACGTAGAAACCTTTGACATTTGGTGTTTACTAGATATTTGTCTTATCTTCGACATTGATAATGCGGTTCATAAGCACCTAACGCATTTTTGTAACAACGAGTTGCTTGAGGCTTCTTATTTGCCATTTTATTGGATGCAAGTCATGAGATAGATAATATCTTAAACCACTGGAGCGAAGCTCGTATTAATCTCGACCCGATTCTTAATAAAATTATTAAAAGGCGGGCGGAGTTCGTAAAGGAGTGGGCGATAAGTTTCGGCATTTCCGACAAACGAATTGTGAGAGACTATCGTATATTTGATTTAGTAGAACGTTAAATGCAAATAATAAATTTAACACTATTTCTTTTAGGGATTGTTTTATCGACAAACTTGAGTCTCTACAACGAGCGCTTAGGCAACGAGAGGAGGTAGACCTAATTAAACTTTCAAATACAATACTACAACAGGAGCTGACTACTGTTTTGAGTGCTAGCTTTAACTTTTTAGAACTATTATCAAAAAAAATTAAATTGCCTGGAAAGTTACAAGGTGTTGAGGAAGATTAAACTGCGCACAAGAGTTCAAATCTAATATCAAGAGTGTATAAATATAATTACTGCACCGGAGTAGAGAAGGAAAATGCAATCAATATGCTTACCACTTCAGTAAAAGTTGCACTTGCATAAGGTAATGAAATATCCCTGAAGGTACAGGAATGTATAGTTTATTTGTTTTTGTTTTATGCATCATGCTGCTTTCTTAAAAGCTCTCTCAATATTATTTTTGTTAGCGGCATCATTTAGTTTTTGACATACCTTAAACTTTAGTTGATTATAGGCGGCAATTTTGAAGGCATCTTCCGTTTTAGGGTTGCGTATCTCTTTTATATACGGAAAAATACCATATTGTTAGTTTTCTGTGATGCTGTTAATAAAAATAATAATGAGAGAGCTTTTAAGAAGGCAACATGATAAATAAAACAAAAACAAATAAACTATACATTCCTAATACCTTGCCACTTTTCGTCCTTACGTATGTATTAAACTATTGTACTGCTATATAAACTAATGCGCACTCGTATTTACTATAATTGCTATTACAGTAAACATGACTGCTGCTGTGGTTAGTAAAAATAATAATTTAACAGGACTAGCCTCTATAATCGTTATTAGTTTTGTTTTTCTTTGGAAAGCACCATACTATATTGACGGACACCTAGTAAAAGGCCTAGTGCTTGCATCGTTTTCAACGCTAATGGTATCTCTTAACTTTCTAACATCTACCTTTTTAAGACTCTATAGTCGCTATGGTTTTGTAAAAAAAAAAGACCTATCCTTTAGTATGGCAGCTATAAACGAATTTGTTATGAGATTATTTTTTACTATCAACAACAACTCTTCCTATGCAAGGATTATTGATATTTTTAGTAGGGAACTATCTTCTAAAACATTCTACGGGTTTTTAGTTTCTGCCATTATATTTAATTCCTTAAAGCTACTAAAAAATATAACTAAAACTATAATGTAGCAAAAAAATAATAATAATACGGTTTTAGTATTAAGGTAACCCAACTAACTCACATTTCCCTCAAGAAATACAAGTGTATGTTAGCTACAAAAATTCTATTTGCACTTGGTGCAAGAACTTTTTAATTTTTTTCTAAAAGTAATGAACAACTTACTGAGAATCAGGCACATTATATTAACGAAGTAAAAGTTGTTTATTCGCTCTCGGAAAGCATATTAGCATCAGTTTTTAGATATAAAGAATAATATTACTCGCTCATGAAGCAATTGCATTTTAAACCATGATAAAAATCTTTTTGACAAAGTCAACCTTGGGCTTTAACAACTTAAAACATGGTTCAGTGCTAAAAAGTTATCAATAAACGTACAAAAAACTAAATATATTTTATTTCATTCAAAGCAACAAAAAAAACCCTTTCATCAGTTCTTCTCTTTTTAAATATCGATTTCAACAATATTAAATGAACCGAAACAAATAAATTTCTTGGAGTAATCATAGACAAAAATGTTTAATGAACTGCCCAAATAATTTCCATCAACACTCTATTATTTAAAAATCTTGGTTTACTTTTCAAAGGTAGATAATTTTTATCACAAAAAAACTCAAAATTCTTTACTCTTTGTTTATGCACTAGTGGTATAGTGGTAGAGCGCTCGTTTCGTAAGCGAGAAGTTCTGAGTTCGATCTCTATCACGTCCCTAGTAGTAACGCGCTCAACTCGTTTCTCCGCGGAGCGACCTTGTTTGGCAAGGTTCGTGTTTCGGAGTTAAAAAGTTGAGAAAGAATTGCTATCACAATAAAGTAGTCTCCTCGACTGTAGTTGCCCTCTCGGCCTTGAAGAGGTGAATAACACACAAGATTTTTTTTTTTTTTTGATCTTATATTTTTAAGACTACATAGTATTTACAGGTTTTTACAATACATAATATATTACAACAAATACATTCAAAAAAATACTTATTATATAACTAGAGACATCAAAATACTTGAGATTTATTTAAGGTAAGGAAATTAAAGTAATATTACTAACTTTATTGTGAAAAAGAAACGAGATAAAAATAAGTTAACGTATTTTTATCTCGTTTAAAATAAACTTGCAGAAAACTGTGTCTTGTTATCTTATTATTAATTTCATGAAATACTATATTATTGTTATAAATATTATTAAAAGATAAGTTTACTTATTTTTTTAATTTTTTCTTTTTTTTTTTTTTTTTATTTTGACAATATTATTTTTTAATTATTCATAATAAATTAGAATATTTCCATGTAATTATTTATTTCTAGAATGAGTTATTTTAATTTGGTTTTTAAGAAATTAATATTTTCTACAAAAAATACTGTTGAATTTATTGGAATTAATTTGTTATATAAGTAAGGACCACGATAAGCTGCAGAAAATTGGGAGAGTTTTGTTTTTTTCGTAAAAACAATATAGTTTCCAGTTGCTCTAGTACTAAATTTTTTTATATTAGTATGAAAAAAGTTGTTTTTGAATCGACTTCTTGGACGATTCAAAAACAACTTGGACGATTCGCATTCTAAGTTTGAACATAAACAATATATTTTAATATATATGTTGATTTGGTAAATGTTTAAAGTATTCATCTGATTAAGTAATAAACTTGCATGAATGCAATAAGTATATCTTTATAAAATATCATTCTAGAATATTTCTGTTGTCGATGTAGTGAAATTAGCTTACTTTTATTGGTACTAGCCGATGTAATATTGGCGTATCAAAAATATCAGTCTATAAATGAAAAATAAAGTAATTTTAAATTATCGTAAGACAGAAAAGGTCTTGCTTTAAAAAGTAGACCAATGATTTCAGATATTTTTGTATTAATAGGGTTATATGAGAATTCCAAGATAAGTTCTCATCGAAAAATACACCAAGAAATTTAAATGAATGAGTTCTTTCAATAATTGAGCTGTCTATGCTAAGAACAGGTAAGGTTGATGGTTAGGTTTAGGGTTAGAACAGGTAAGGTTGATGGTTCGCTTATGGTAGGCTTAGAACAGGTAAGGTTGATTGTTGATGTTTTTTTTTTTTATTGGTGGGCTGATAAAAGATGTACTTGATTTTATTTTAATTATATGACAACTTATTAGCTCTGAACCATGAGTTAATTTTTTGTAGTTCTATATTTACGCTTAAAAAGAGGTCGTTAATAGAATTTGAAGAATAAAACATATTGGTATCATCAGCAAAAATTATGCAATCTAATTTGGATGAGATAGTTAGGTCGTTAATGTAGATTAGGAATAGAAGAGGAACTAAAAGAGTTCCCTGACGAACACCACATTTTATTTGTATCTGGTTTAACTTGTAAATATGATTCATAATAACAATGTTTATCAAATCAATATTTGTGCTAATATACTGTTTATGCTAAAATATAATATGGCATAAGTACATTCACGATTCATAAAAAAAATCTTTCATTTATTAACCAATAAATTTAAAACTAGAGCAATTGGTAACTTTACCGTACTCCAAAAAAAAAAAAATTCTCAATTCTCTATCTTTTATCGCGGCCCCTCTTTTTATTACAAGTTAATTTCAAAATACACCTTTATTACTCTTCCTAGCAATAAAATTTCTTTAAACCTCTTTATAGTCAAAACTTAAAAATTTTGTTTTTAATATAGATAACAACATAGAATTGTTCTAGTTCACATGGTAAATCAAAATTTCAATTATAACCATCTACAACGTGAGAAAGGTTGGATTTATATGCGTAGTATGTGGATTGTCTTATCATACGGTATATATATATATGGTTTATAGGTTGCCTTATCAAGAGCATTTGTCTTATCAAGAGTATTTACGCAAATAATTAAAATCTGAAGATTTCATTCGGTTAAGGATATTTTAACCTGCTTTAAAAGCAGTTAAGCTAAAACAAACATTTTCTAAGATAGAAACTATCAATGAAGAAGCAGTAAAATCTGTCCATGTTTTAAAATACGTCTTTACCGAACCGAATTCTATGAATTTTGACGTAAAAAAAGTCAAATACGTACTAAATCTTTGCAAAAACGATAAGAAAAAGTTTGAGGAAAAGAATAACTTAATTAATCTGTACCGCGATACTCTTAGGGGTATAAAATTCTAGAGCACACTTATATCTCTTCTGTGTTAAAAATGAAAAAATTTAGTTTCAAGCGAAATTAAATTTTAAGCGTAACATTGGTAATATTGAATTCAACAAACAATTTTTGAAAGCTTTTGAATTAACGGTAAACCAGTAACGTAACGTAACCAGTAATCCAGTAACGGGTCAATGCTGTTAAATCGTTCTAAAACAATACTGAAAAACAAGTTGCGGTATTATCTCTTACAGGTATTATATGCTACAGGTATTGCCATAGTTAATATTAAAGGCTTACCTGTTCACTCATTTTTAATACTAGCGTAAGTTAGTTTAAAAAGCTTAAAGTTAGTTTAAAGTTTAAAACTAACGTAACTCTTGCCTCAACTAAAGCATGTTGAAATTCAGATGATACTAAAAAAAAAACATATTTACAAAAAACTTGATATAATAATCATTGACGACATATCAATGATAAGAGTCGACATAATAGATTACATAGATAAATTCCTGGGTATTAATGGAAAAAAATTCGATCAACCTTTCGTCGGGATACAAATGATACTTATAGGTGAGATATCAGTTTTGCCCTGTAGTACCCTCATCAGAAAAACAAATCTTGAAGTCTTATTACACTATTCCTATTTTTAAGTGCTAAATTTTTTAACGGTCTAGAAATTATGGTTCCATATTGCCTTTCCATACTGTCCTTTAGCAATATAGGTGCTCCCTAGGTTATTGAAAGAAGTAGCAACATCCGGATGCGGTCTATCTTGGTAGATAAGTTTGTTCATCTTTAGACTCTCCGCATAGTACTTAATCGCCTGTTTATATTGTCCGTTATCATAATAGACGTTTCCTAGATTAATGAGAGTAGTAGCAACATCCGGATGAGGTTGATCTTGATAGAAACATTTTCTCATCTTAAGGCAATCCTCATAGTATCTAATTGCTTTTTCATATTGTCCTTTTTCATTATAAGCAATCCCTAAATTATTAGGTAAGGAAGCAACAGACGGATTAAGTTTATCTTTGAATATAAGTTGTTCTATGTTTAGGCTCTCCTCATAGTACTTAATGGCCTGTTCATATTGTCCTCTATCATTATAAACGTTCCCTATATTATTGAAGGAAGTAGCAATAAACGGATGAGATTAATCTTGGTAGATGATTTTATTCATCTTTAGGCTTACCTCGTAGTACTTCATTGCTTGTTTATATTGTCCTTTTTTATAATAAGCGTTCCCTAGACTATTAAAAGAATTAGCAACATCTGGATAAGGTTGATCTTGGTAGATGAGCTTGTTCATCTTTAGGCAACCTTCATAGTATCTAATTTCCTGTTCATAGTGTCCTTTAGCAAATAGATTTTATCGTTGTGGATAATATTTACCAACAAAGCGATTAAAATTGTATCACTGTTTTAAACGCCATCCGTTATAATTTAGATTCAGATGACGATATTAAAATAATTAATGGAATGTTTTTAACCTCATATTAATGACTTTTATATTTACCTTACCTATTAACACTAAAGCCGATTTTCTAAACTTCCAAAGACGTAATAAAATCAAATTAAAAGAATATAAATCTCTATAATTAATATCCGAATGAATATTATTATTATTATTATTAGTGCGCATAGTTACGCGTATTGTTTTATAGTTACGGTACGGTTCTGTATCTGTAAAATACACTTTTTAAATAGTTTCTAGACTTTTCTTTACCGCGTGCTTTCTTAAAAATTTCCTTTCAACCTTTCATGGTACGAGTTCAAAATGTCCAAGTTGACATTAAGTAGATGATGTTTAGTAGCTTAAAATTATAGGTAACCTAAAATCTTTTATAAATTTAAAAGTAATTAATTTATTGTAATCTTTTTTAAATTGTAATTTTAAATTTAAAGCTTCGTGTTATAGATTACTTTAATTCATAAATTGAGTCTAGCGTTAAAATATATTTATGGGTAGTTTCATGCTTTCACATATTTTTGGGTATTGGGATAAAAGCCATGACAACATTTTGTTATAAATTTATCCTAATTTAAATTTTATTAAAAATTTTGATATAAATAAAATTTATTTTTAATATTGTTAAAACTTTTGCTCTTTGAAAAAAAATATGTTTCTGGCTCTTCAATAAATATAAAATAATTTGTCTTGCATGAATGAATTTTGGTTTAGGATTTAATTGTGTTATTTATGTTTGTCTATCTGTAATTTATTTAGGTTATTAGAAAATTCATGTTTTCAGAGTTGTTATTAATCATAATCGAGTTGTTAAACCAAGGAAATTGTGGAGGTTTATTTATCAGATACTTTATATATTATACAATTATATTGGAGGGAGTAAGTTTAAAAGCATTTTTAAATTTTTAAAAAGAGATAAAAATACTTTTCAATATATATCTGTTTTCTTTGAGGTAGAATTAAAGTTTCAGTTTTTTAAAATTTAAGTTTAAAGTTTCAAGTTTTCAAAATTGTAATCTTTTCAAATTGTCTAAGTAGACATTGAGTATTTATAAAATCTTTTTAAAATTTTATAAGTAATTAGTTTATTGTAATCTTTTTTAAATTGTACTTTTAAATTTAAAGTTTCGTGTTATACATGTGAATTTTGAAAATATAGATTGCTATGATTATTAGATGGTGTCTACCATTAAAAGATATTTAATGTATATATATATATATATATATATATATATATATATATATATATATATATATATATATACATATATATATATATATATATATATATATATATATATATATATATATACATATATATATATATGTATATATATATATATATATATATATATATATATATATATATATATATATATATATATATATATATATATATATATATATATATATATATATATATATATATATATATATATATATATATATATATATATATATATATATATATATATATATATATATATATATATATATATACATATATATATATATATATATAAAACTATTTATTAGTAATTTTAATCGCTTTGTTGGTAAATATTATCAACTACAATAAACTCTATTTGCTAAATGACACTATGAACAGGCAATTAGATACTATGAAGATTGCCTAAAGATGAACAAGCTCATCTACCAAGATCAACCTCATCGAGATGTTGCTAATTCTTACAATAATCTAGGGAATGCTTATTATGAAAAAAGAAAATATGAACAAGCAATAAAGTACAACGAGGAGAGCCTAAAGATGAATAAAATCATCTACCAAGATTAACCTCATCCGTTTATTGCTACTTCTTTCAATAATCTAGGGAACGTTTATAATGATAAAGGACAATATGAACAGGCCATTAAGTATTAATCAAAATGATGACATTGAAATGAATAATAGGCTAGATGAAGTTATGTATTTACAAAATGATGTAAGTGCTATAAGGCGTTTTGAAAATAGTCGCAGACGAAATGAAAGCAATAGACTTAGGCGAGATGAAATTACTCATTTACAAAATGAAAGAAATAGGCTTAGTCGAGAAAACGGTAATCGTTGCCAAAACGTAAGAAAGAGGCTCGATCGAGATAATGTTAATCGTCGCCAAAATAAAAGAAATAGGCTCGATCGAGATAATGCTAATCCTCGCCAAAATGAAAGAAATAGGCTCGATCGAGATAATGTTAATCGTCGCCAAAATGAAAGAAATAGGCTCGATCGAGATAATGTTAATCGTCGCCAAAATGAAAAAAATAGGCTTGATCGAGATAATGTTAATTGTCGCCAAAATGAAAGAATTAGGCTCGATCGAGATAATGTTAATCGTCGCCAAAATGAAAGAAATAGGCTTGATCGAGATAATGTTAATCGTCGCCAAAATGAAAGAAGAGCTGTTGGACAAGGACGAATGCATTCTACAGCGAGAAGTAATGCTATTTCAGATTTTAATTATTTACGAGAAATGAATCAAATTTGTCAGCACTGTGGTGTTAAAAAATTTCCAGATGAAACACATTTTCTATGTTGCCATAATGGTAAGGTAGCTTCGCCTCCACTTTCACCAATTACACAAGCTTTACAGGATTTGTTTACAGGTAGTTATGTAGATCGTAATGCTAATCCTACTTTTTTTAAAACATATTCGAAATTATAATGCCTGTTTTTCTTTTGCTTCTTTTACACAAAGGTAGTTCAACCAATGATTCATGGGCTTCCATGTTTTAAAATATGTGGCCAGATTTTTCATCGTGTAGGTAATCTTAGGCCAGATCAAGATATTCCACCAATATATTCTCAACTATATATTTATGATCCACTTGCTGCACTAAATTTTAGAATGCAACGACCTGGTAATGATCTTTGTTTACGTGATTTAATGTTTCAATTGCAAACTATAATTATGGAACAAAGTTCATTTGCTCTTGCATTTAAAAACATGGCTGAAGTAGAAGATAAAGAAATTCGTAAGGCGGCTATAGAAGGTCGCTCAGCATCTGTTGTAAAAATGTCTTTACTTGAAGGCGGTGATAGACGTTGTTATAATGTTACATTATTACGTTGAATTCATGTTACATTATCTCAGTTCTAAAATTATAGACTTTCTCTTAGGCAATTTTTCTATTCATTATTTTATGGCAAGAAACTATTTCAGCAATATGCTGTAAATGCATATGTAAAAATTGAAGGCCAGCGTCTTGCTTTTATCAGAAATAATCAAAGAAAGCTGAGAAGCGAGCATTATGATGCCTTACATGAACATATTAACAACATTGCCAATGATCGTAATATTAGACCAGGACAAGTAGTAGTTTGCTATCATCTTATGTAGGAAGTCCTAGAGTTTTAAAAGAAAACTTTGAAGATGCTATGGCAATTATTAAAAAGTATGGTAAACCAGATCTTTTTATAACTTTTACTTGCAACCCAAAATGGCGTGAAATAACAGAAAACTTATATCCGGGTCAGAATCCAAATGATAGACCTGATTTGGTTACTCGAGTATTTAAACTCAAGTTAAATGACCTCCTCAATGATATACTCAAACATGGTGTATTAAGCAAAGTTGTAACGCATGTTCAGGTTATTGAGTTTCAAAAGCGTGGTTTGCCGCATGCCCACATTTTACTTTACTTAGCAAATGATGATAAACTTGAAACATCACAGGATATCGATAATTTGATTTGCGCTATAGGATATCGATAATATGATTTGAGATATAAAGACAATAATTTTTTTTTTCGATGTTTTCCCTATCTTATGCTTTAATAATTCATTGTTCGTATCTGAAGTGATCTTCGTAAACGGCGGGGAATCGTAATTAAAAACAAACTTTAGAATTCTTAAAAACACAGGGAGACTTGCAGTTTTGCGCATTTGTCAAATATTAAGTTGATTAGTTTAGTCTGCAATTGCAACACTTTTAAGGAAGGAAAAAATTCTTATATATGTAAATCGTTGTTTTTCGCTTTATTATTTTGGTAAAAGGTCTTCATCAAAAATTGATTACTCTTAATAAAAAAAACTCTACTCACACGGCTACAATTAAAACAAAAAAAGGTGAAGGGCTCTTAATTAGCGGAGATATCAAAATATTGACGAAACCGAAACTTCAAGTAATAAAAGGAATATTTAGTAAATGGCGGCAAATGACTTTACCGTTTGCAAAAAATTATTGAAATAAATAGGCCATCTACTTAATATTGAAATGGTCAGAGTTTAGAAGGCTTAACATGACCGGGTCCGGTTAGCTTTGTTTGCAAACATGAAATTATGTATCTTTAACAACCTCAAAAGTCAATTTAAAACTTTTTTAGTAGCAAAATGTGATATATACAAGTATAAATGTGATAAAATGTGATAGTATAAAATGTGATAGTATAGTAATACTATAGTGATAGTATAAAATGTGATAGTATAGTAATACTCTTTTATGATTTTTTAGCTAATAAAATGGATTTAAGACTATATTGATTTTGGTTTCCTGTTAAACCGCAGTAAATAAAGATTAAAAGGCTATTTGGCCCCGACAGAATATGCGACAAGTTTGTATTTAACTCATTAACACAAAAATGGAATTGAGACAAGTTAGCTCTTAAAATTATTTATATGATATATTTATTGCACATATTAGTAAATAAACTGATTAGTTGCGTATTGAGTTTAAATTTTTCAAATTTTTTTAAGTTGATAATCATAATATACTTAATTAAACATGCTAATCGTGATGTAATTTGCATAGCTAAAGTTAAATGCTTTTTTACTTTAGTTAGTGATGCGCAGTTTTGTTTGTGCGCAGTTTTTCTTCTGTTCTGGAATTTTGAGATTGTAATTTCCAGACTTATTATAAAAAGCGCGTTTTCGTTATTAATTTTCTTTACATCTAATCGTAGATCATATTCTGTATAATCAATTCAATCGTTTTCATTTTTTATGTTTTAACATGTCTATTACCTTTATTAAATTTGTTTTTAAGCATATTTGTTTTTATTTTTTATATCGAACTAATAGAATGAATCAGGTTGAAGATGAAGGTTTGCATTTATTTAGATGTGTATTATGTTACAGATGTATAATGTTATGTTTTTAGTTCTTAAATATATGTTTATTTTTAGTTGCTGAATTACTAAGAAGTAAGTTTTGTTTCATTTTGTTATAAACAAATGTTATAAATTGCATATATATGTTTGTTAATTTAAATTAACTTTACAATATTGGTTAAAACTTACAAAATGGTTTAAACGAACATTAAATTTTTGTAAATGAATTTAATCCTCAAAGATTAAATTGTTTTAATTATTGAAGAAATTAAACTAGACTTAAGAATGAGTCGACTTAAATGTTTGTTTGCTTTTCTATTTAGATGATGACAATATTAAAGCAAGTAAGTTGAAAAGCATTTTTAAATGTTTAAAAAGAAGTAAAAACAGTAAAAACGACAAAAAAAAAAAAAAAAAAAAAAAGTAAAAACACTTTTTAAATAGAAAAACTTTTAAATAGAAAAACAAACAAACATTCAAGTCGACTCATTCTTAAATCTTATAATATATATGATTTTAAAAACCTGAAACTTTAAATCTACCTCAAAGAAAACATCTGTTTTCTTTGAGGTAGATTTAAAGTTTCAGGTTTTTAAAATCATATATATTATAAGATTTAAGAATGAGTCGACTTGAATGTTTGTTTGTTTTTCTATTTAGACGTTGGTAATAATATTGAAACAAGTAAGTTATAAAGCATTTATAAATTTTTAAAAAGAAATAAAAATACTTTTCAATATATATATGTTTTCTTCGAGGTAGATTTAAAATTTCAGGTTTTTAAAATCATATATATTATAATATTCTTTTTTACTTTAAAAATATCTATATTATAGTTACACTGAGTCGTAGAAAAATGATTAAAGTTTATTAGTAAGGTAGTAGATTATTAGAGTAGATTAAATTAATTGATCTATTTAATCAACTTAATAACGTAAATTAAAGTGAAGAATTATTTCGGTTGTTTGTTTGTTAAAACTTAGTTAGAGTTTATTTAAAATTTAAATTCTTTAGTTAATCAAGAGAGATCTAATTAAGGTATTAATTACATTAGTTAGTTGAATGTGGCATTTAATATGTATTTTATTGATATTTTAACGTCTAAACATTAAAGTGCTTTTATTGTTTAGATACAGAAGTGAGCAAGGAAATAAGTCAGTGTTTTTGCTATTAGATATTTGTTAATAGGAATTTGTTTATTTGTAATGCCACTGGAATTTTAAAAAATCAAGTTCTTTAGCTTTATTTTATACTTTCTTTTAGGGGAGTTGGAACAAAAACTAAGTATAAATTATGATTAGTTTAGTTTAATAAATAAAGCATTAATATTTAGAAGATTTAAAGTTTACTTTAGCTTATAGTTTTGGTTTAGTTAATAGTTTTGTTTTCAGCTTTAGTTATTTTTTTCTTACTTTAGACAACTTTATGGTAGAAATGAGGGGGATGGGTAAAACAATTATTTAGATATGTATATATTTATATGTTAACATTATTTTATCGATTATTTTATATTTATTTAAGTATATATTTGTCTTTAGTGTCTGATGGAAGTATAGCTGGTATTCTGTGTTTTATATTTTATATGTTTTGTATGGAGAAATATGTGCAATAGGTGAAAAAATTAATTAATAAGTATGACACTTTTGAACTGGTTGCATTATTGCCCTATATATTTATTAAAATACAAAATGTTGCATGTTTAACCCTTTTTAATTAGCTCTTTTTTTGTAATGCTAATTTTTTTTTTTTTATACAATTGCAAATATATAATTTTTATTATATTCTTCTATTTGTAACTTTAGATTCCTTATCATTCGAAGAATATAAAAGTTACCGCTCCCAACACCCGGGACCTTTCTCAGAGAGGTCCTTCAACAAATGGAAAGATAATGGCAGAATGGATGAGCCCTCCTTTAAATGAAGGGCTCATTCATACCGGGGTGTTTAGAGACACCGAAGAAAAAACAGCAACCAAAAGGTTGTAAATGTCTTCTATAAGTAAAGATATTTATGACTTTTTCGTTGCTGCATTTTCTTCGGTGTATTTTTTTTTAATTTTGTAATTAGTTTTAATTTTGTAATTTTTTTTTAAATATATTTTATGTTGTATATTTGATTTGTTTTGATCTTTTTTAATGAAAATTTTATTTGTTTTCTCACCAATTAAACCTGACTTCAAATTTAAAGCCCTCTTAAATACCCCTCCCTAAAATCTAAAGTCGAAAGTTGAATTGATTCATTATCCAATTATCATAATATAATGATGCTTTATTCTTTTGTTTAAAACAATTATTTGGTATGTTTCATTTATTGAACTCATTGCTTTTAAAATTTACCAAAACCCAAGGCAATATATTTAGCTATATAAATACAATTTATTTATCTCGATTCGATTCTTCATCTTTTATGTTTATAGTTTGGCTCCTTGAAACATTTTATGTTTTGCTTTTTTTATTATGAGTGTTTTAAATCCGTTGTGATGTCTTTTAAATTAAACTATAGTTTACGAAAAGCCAACATAAAAATTACGTTTTTGAACAACACCAAAAAAAACAGCTGCATCCCTACAGCAACTGCTGCAATATCACAATAGGTTACCAAAAGCAGGTATACTGTTTTCCAGTTGTTGTTTTTTTTTTTCATTTATATCTACTTATCTATATAATACTATAGTACGATTGTTTATATCTCATTCATTTTTTTTTTCTTTATTTTTAAGTGTTAATAATTTTATTCTTTGAATGAGATTAGTCAAACAAGTTGGCTTTCCATTAAAGATATTGGTTTCAAAATTGAACACTTTTGGCAAAATGCTTACAAAATTAGGTAGTTTTTAAAAATCTGTTTTCTATTTAATACACTTTTTTTCAAATATACTTTTTAAACATACTTTTTTAATATACTTTTCTATAACAATCCTACTATTATGGAATCACCTAGCTTTTTAAATATGTTTAATTGTTGTCCCTATCGGTAATAAATATTTTAAATTATTTGATATGGTTTCTTTTACAATAGGCTATGCTTGGCTCCTCGGTGCTGTAAATGGTGGCTTCAACTTCGTTTTTTTAAGAAATATGTGTTTTATATATGCTTCTGTTTTAAAATATTTTTGTTACATATTTAACTTTATATCATGTAAAGAAATTTCTTTTAAAGATATGTAATTTTGATACTTGCTTTTTTACGGATTTTCAAAAAGTGAACAAAGGTTTAAATATATTTTTTAACTGTCTTATATGACTTTATCAATTTTATCAAAGCTGAATAATTGTTTCAAAAATATTGAGTAAAATCAAATTGCTTTTTTTATTAACCTGATCTATACAAAAATTAATGAAATAAAACTAATAATTTAACGCCAAGTTAAGGCAAAATGTATTCCGGACATTTTATAAAATTAGTATAAATATGGATTGGATGTATGCTGAAATAAATATGTTGATACACATTAGCTAATAAAGTAAATCTATACATTCCTTTATTGTTTTTTTATAAACCAGTTTCTGGTGGATTACTAATTAAAAAAAAAGGTTGGTTTAATAATAATCTTTATCATAATAATAAAGGATCCGTATGGAGGGTAAGCCCTTTTCGAAATTGCGATATATTTTCAACTTATAGTTTTTCCGGATATCCAACTTCTATGCCTACAAGTTTGGGTGTGATATTTCAGATGTTTTAAAAATATTTAAAAAGTATATTAATAACATTGAAAAGTTTAGGTGCGATAGTGACATATTTTTAAGCTCTTCACTCAATAATATGAAAAGTTTAAAAAAAAAAGAAAGGACTCAGCTTAACGCAAAATTTAGAATAGAATATATTACCATTTGAAAATTTGACATCGATGTTCTGTGCATATAATTCAAGTCATTTTTAACTACTACATGGTTGTGATTTGCGCATTCAATGTCTGAACATTGCAAATGAAATGGTTAACTTTATCTTTAATGAAGCTAAGAGTTCTCTTAAACTAAAAAGCCAAGAAAAGTAAAAGTAAGCTCAACTAAAAAAATGTATAAATAAGTTTATATTTCATTAGAGAAAGTAAATAAAAATCAAATTGTTAGTAATGATTTATTTACTACTAACCCGTATAACGGGTTGCTTTCTGTATAAATAAATTTATATTTTATTAGAGAAAGTAAATAAATATCAAATTGTTGGTAATGATTTATTTACTGCTAACCCGTATTACGGGTTGTTTACTGCTAGTTTAAATAAATAATTAGATGATTAAATAATGCGGAGCCAAATTCGTAAAGCTTTAAACAAAGTTGAATTTTACCACCAGCTATCTAAAGCTATATCAAAATGTGAGTAGTGGAAAGTACAGAGGATTTTAGAGGTATCATTTAAAGTTTATCAAAAGTGAATAGTGGAAGGTACAGTGGAGTACAGATCATTTTGGAGAATGAGTATGGAATCAGTGTTGTAGATTACTAACAAAATCTATATTATTATACAATGAACTTATAGTAGATAATCTATTTGCGGAGTGTAATGCACTGGAAAATATAAAAGGAATAAACTATTTACACAGCATATTACCAGTAAGGCGGGAACACTCAAACTTTATCGACAAATATGTATTCCTAAAAGTAAAAAGGTTGCGGACAATAAACTTGGGCATAACTTATAATTGTTTTACCGTTCTTGTCCATAAATAATATATCATACAAAAGCCATAATATTTGTTTTATTTTTTATTTAGCACCTAAATTAATAGCCTTTTCTTCTAAAAAACAATATAATAGTGTTTTTCCATCAACAATTTGGATATAAATATTAGCTCTGTCAGCAGTATTAATTTTATAGCTTCTTTATGACTGATATATTATTGGGTACCATGCTCTAATTCCTGGTAATAATTTAGCTTTTTTCATATTCGAAGAGTAATATAAAGAGGAATTTAACAACTATTAGGTAAATTAGTATCAGCTTCTGCTTGAATTAATGTTGATACATTATCAACATCATTGGCATATGACCAATGTTAACCCCAAAATCAAATTATTTTTGTATCTTATCTGTATACGATTCTGCTACAACAGCTCTAATTCAATGATTTTAGGATCCTGCCCTGTGAGTTCAGCTAATTTATAACATAATTTTAGTTTAATTTCTGATTCTTCCTTTGGAAGAAATACCAGGGCTAATGTATATTCTTCTATCATTTCTTCAACTCGCTGCTGACTTTCACTATTGTTACTTTGAGATAATGCAAGGGCAAAATGTAGTTCATAATCTGTAAAATCTAATCCTTCAGAAGCAAAATAAAAAATTTTTTCTTTAATTTGTTGTGGATTTAAAGAATATTTTTCAGCAAATAATATGGCTGTTTCTGTTAAATTATTTTTTATAAAATCTTCAAAAGGATTAGCCTGAAAAACTGATAACAATTTTAAGGCTTGGATAAGATAGTTAATCGCTTGATCATATTGTCCTTTAGCTCTATACGCTAGTCCTAAATTATTGAAAGAAACAGCAACAATCGGATGAGGTTCAATATGGTAAATGAGTTTATTTATCTTTAGGCTCTCCTCGTAGTACCTAATCGCTTGTTCATATTGTCCTTTATATCTATATGTTAATCCTAGATTATTGAAAGAATCAGCAATAGACGGATGAGGTTCATCTTGGTAGATGAGTTTGTTTAACTTTAAGCTCTCCTCATGGTACTTAATCGCCATTTCATATTGTCCTTTGGCATTATACGCTAACCCTAGACCATCCAAAGGAGCAGCAACATCCGGATGAGGTTTATCTTGGTAAATAAGTTTACTCATCATAAGACTTTCTTCATAGCACTTAATTGCCTGATCATACTGTTTGTAGGCATTATAAACGTTTCCTAGATCATTAAAAGTATTAGCAACATTCGGATGAGGTTCATCTTGGTAGACGAGCTTGTTCATCTTTAGGCTCTCCTCATAGTACTTAATTGCCTGTTCATATTGTCCTTTTTTTCCATACATATCACCTAGATCATTAAAAGAGGCAGCAATATCCGGATGAGGCTCATTATGATGGATGAGTTTTTTCATCATTAGGCTCTCCTCATGGTACTTAATTGCCTGTTCATATTGTCCTTTAGCAATATAAAGGTTCCCTATATTATTGCAAGTATTAGCAACATACGGATGAGGTTTATCATGGTAGACGAGTTTGTATATCTTTAGGCTCTCCTCATAGTACTTATTCGCCTGTTCATATTGTCCTTTAGCAATATAAAGGTTCCCTATATTATTGAAAGTATTAGCAACAAACGGATGAGGTTTATCATGGTAGACGAGTTTGTATATCTTTATGCTTTCCTCGTAGCACTTAATGGCCTGTTCATATTGTTTTTTATCTTTATAAGCTAACCCTAGATTATTGAAAGAAGCAGCGACAGACGAATGAGGTTCATCTTGGTAAATGATTTTTTTTATCTTTAAGCTCTCTTTGTGGAGCTTAATTGCCTGTTCATATTTTCCTTTCTTTCTATACATTTCACCTAGATCATTAAAAGTGGCAGCTACATTAGGATGAAGTTCATCTTGGTAGATGAGTTTGTTTATCATTAGACTCTCCTTATGGTACTTAATCGCCTGTTCATATTATCCTTTAGCATCATAAACTCTTCCTAGATTATTAAAAGTAGTTGCCAAATCGGGATGAGGTTTTTCTTGATAAACAAGTTTGTTTATCTTTAGGCTTTCCTCATAGTACGTAATTGCCTGATCATATTGTCCTTTATCTTTAGAAACAACCCCTAAATTATTGAAAGAAGCAGCAACAGACGGATGAGGTACATCTTGGTAGATGAGTTTTTTTAATTTAAGGCTCTCCTTAAAGTACTTAACCGCCTGTTTGTTCTGTCCTTTAGCTCTATACGCTGATCCTAGATTATTGAAAGAATCAGCAACCAACGGATGAGACTCATTTTGGAAGATAAGCTTTTTCATCGTTAGGCTTTCATTATGATACTTAATTGACTGTTCATAGTTCCCCTTAAAGTAAAAAGCGAACCCTAGACTCTGTAGTGAAGCAGCAACATCCGGATGAGGTTCATCCTGGTATATGAATTTGTTTATCTTAAGGCTGTTCTCAAAGTACTTAATTGCCTGTTCATATTTTCCTTTAGCGTTATAAGAAATTCCAAGATTATTTAAAGCAATAGCAATATCTGGATGTAGTTTATCATGGTAGATAAGTATTCTCATCTTTAGGCTCTCCTTATGGTACCTTATTGCCTTTTCATACTGTCCTTTAGCAATGTAGGTGCTCCCTAAGTTATTAAAAGAAGTAGCAACATCCGGATGCGGTCTATCTTGGTAGATGAGTTTGTTCATCTTTAGACTCTCCGCATAGTACTTAATCGCCTGTTTATATTGTCCGTTATCATAATAGACGTTCCCTAGATTATTGAGAGTAGTAGCAACATCCGGATGAGGTTGATCTTGATAGAAACATTTTCTCATCCTAAGGCAATCCTCATAGTATCTAATTGCTTTTTGAAATTGTCCTTTTTCATTATAAGCAATCCCTAAATTATTAAATAAGGAAGCAACAGACGGATTAAGTTTATCTTTGAAAATGAGTTGTTCTATGTTTAGGCTCTCCTCATAGTACTTAATGGCCTGTTCATATTGTCCTTTATCATTATAAACGTTCCCTAGATTATTGAAAGAAGTAGCAATAAACGGATGAGGTTCATCTTGGTAGATGATTTTATTCATCTTTAGGCTCTCCTCGTAGTACTTCATTGCTTGTTCATATTGTCCATTTTCATAATAAGCGTTCCCTACATTATTGAAAGAATTAGCAACATCTGGATGAGGTTGATCTTGGTAGATAAGCTTGTTCATCTTTAGGCAATCTTTATAGTATCTAATTGCCTGTTCATAGTGTCCTTTATTATTATAAATGCAGCCTAGATTATTGAAAGACATAGCAACATACGGATGAGCTTTATCTTGGTAGATGAGTTTGTTTATCTTTAGGCTCTCCTTATAGTACTTAATTGCCTGTTTATAATCTCCTTTAGCTTCATAAGCGTTCCCTAGATTAATTAAACAAGCAACAACATCCGGATGAAGTTTATCCTGATAGGTGAGCTTCAAAATATTTAAACAAAACTCATATTGTTCTATAGCCTGATTGTTTTTACCAAATTTGTTGTATATAAGTCCCAATGTTAGTCTCTCTTGCAAATCACATTGATTGTTTAAATCATCTAATCCTACTTCTAAGTTGCTTTGAGCATCCTTATATTGTGCTAATCGATAATGGATAAAACCTTTATTAGCTGTATTGTCCTCATAAAAGTTACTTTCCTTAAAAAATGTTTGCCTACTTTCTTTACTTAATACTTGATATTGAGTACAAAATTCCTCTAATCTCCTATACAATGGTAGAGCAGTATAAAAATATTGAAACAACCTTCCTTCTTCTTCTAAATCTGCTTCGGATAAATGGAATATATATTTAATTTGTTCTTTGATTTCAGATGCAGTTTCAGCTGGTCTAACAAATATCGACATATCCTCCTTCTGTGCTTTATGGTAAGAGTAGGTCTTTAATCTGAGGATTGTTGCAAATGTTATGACATTTCTCAGATAAACTGCTGCTTGTCGATTGATTATTCCTTGCTCTTCTAATTTATCCACTGTATCCCAGCCACTATCTCCTCTAATACCATAATATAGACCAAGATTGTACATTAGACGATCAGGTAATCTGTAAATCTCCTGTTTAACGTCAAACAAGCGGCCTTCAGAAAGAAATAATTCAGGTTGTAGTCTATCTAGGTCTCCATGAGTTTTTTTAGCTTTCATATCCAGTGTTAGATAATCAACTTCCACTGATCCCTTTTTTAGTACGTTTATGGCTCTTATCTCACAGTTTAATCTACCTTGCTCATCATCTTCGTTTTTGCTGTGCAAAAACTTTGTAACCTTACATAGATAAGTTTTCACAAGTTTCTTATCTCCATGTACATAACAAATATTTTCTAATATATATGGAAGGTTCTTATCTATATGACTAGCATGATCTGCCTTATTATATACATACCACAGCATATCATCGACTGTTCGTATTAACTCATATGGTTTGTCTCCTTCTACTCTGCCAAGTGGAGTTTTGCCGCCTAAATCAAAGTTAACTCCCCTATGCACTAAATGACTCATATCTAAACCATATTTACTGGTAGGAATAATACTCTCTCCTAGATTGATTATCTTAAAATTTACTAAATGGGTTAAGTTTTTAAAGTAATCTTTTATTTTTATATCATCACTTCGTTTATAATCCTTATTTTCCGTGATAATGGCAAACTCTAAATCTGAATATGGTGTCATTTGCTTTAGTGACATTGAACCAAGTCCTATGACTGCATATTTACAAGGTGGTTTACTTAGCATTGCTTCAGCTTTTTTGAATAGTTTAGCCAAAAAATCTTTCATTTTATCAGCTATCTTTTCAAATAACTCTCTTGCGGCATTTACATATAACACTTGGTATTTTTGTTTTTCCTCTTGATTTCCAATCCTTGCCTTTTGATAATAGGATTCTATTTCTTGCATCTCTTGATCAGTTTTTTTTCGCATTGTTAATAATAGTTTTTTATTACTTTTCACTTCGTTTTGAAAAACTGCCATTTTCTCTTTGTCTCCACCAATTTCAGAAAATATCAACTCTTGTAGGTAGGATAATTGCTGATATGGGTGTGCCAGTTCTTGTTTGCTAAATACATTTTTACTCTCCACGCTCAACTTTTCATCTTGTATAGTAATAACATATTGATAGAATACTGCAGCATTTGTGTAATATTTTAGTTCGCCGATTAACTCTCCTAACTTTGTATTTAAATACCCTAAATCTGTCAGGACTATTATTAAATCCTTTAGCTCTTCTTGAGTTTTTTTATAAGCTAGTTCTCGAATAAATGGTTTATAATGTTCTTCCTCTATTTTCTTTAATTGAGCAATTTTATTTGTTTCAGCTACATCTTTTGAACTTACTGTCTGTTGTACTTTCTCTCTTGTTTGCACTATTGTAAGTACTGGAATCTCTTGTATAGGGAGTGCAGATGTGTCCTCTAAGTCTATGTCAGAATTTTTAAGTGTCTCTTTTTCTTTAAAGAGATGATAAACCCAATCTTCGTCCCCAAAATTCTCATGTAGAAAAGTTAAATGTGAAAAGCCTAACTGTTCTGCACATTGCGGATAAGGTGATGGTATGTCAAAGCTGCTAATTGTAATTCCATTTTTGAGTTCATCAGCAACAATTTCGTAACAGGATGTATCATCTGCCATAGCCTGTCTTGCATTGGTAAAAGTACTTGGTTGAGTGGTTATTGATGTAATCTGCAAACCACTTTCTTCTGTTCTCTTTTGTAAAGCGGTATTGAGTACAGCATAGTTTCCCTGAGTTAACTTATCTCCACCGTAAGTGTTGTGAGTGTATATTGCCACTGAGACATTATCGCATTTCTTATTGATAACGATTTCTAAAAAAATATCTCAGCGGTTAATACTTTTGTTACATTGTATATATATATATATGTATATATGTATATATGTATATATATATATATATATATATATATATATATATATATATATATATATATATATATATATATATACACATATATATATATATATATATATATATATATATATATATATATATATATATATATATATATATATATATATATATATATGTATATATATATATATATATATATATATATATATATATATATATATATATATATATATATATATATATATATATATATATATAAATGTATATATATATATATATAAATGTATATATATATATATATATATATATATATATATATATATATATATATATATATATATATATATATATATATATATATATATATATATATATATATATATATATACAGTGGCGGCACAAAGTAAGGACAAATCCAACAGAAATTAAATTACTGCAACTTTTGTCCAAATAATTACCAGATGAAAGCGTTATAGCTACATTTATTGATCTTTGTTGTGTTGACACGTCAACACAACATCAAGCACATGTTTTTTTTTGATAAATTAATATAACACATTGGAAGTTGTTTATCATCTTTTAAGCATAGGAAACAAGACAGTAGAGGTAAGTGATGTGCTTTTATTATGATATTAATGTCATCATTGCATATTGGTAAAAAATATATGTTTATAATATTACCAATCACATACTGAGTCAGTATACACCATTTAAGGTCATTTAAGGTCATCTAAAGCCCAATTTGGTTAATGAGAACCAGCAGTCAAGGGTAACTATTGAGTTTTAAGGTAATCTCAAACAAGTTTTTTTTACTTTTGCCGATTTTTGTGTGTTTTATTAGCATCTGCTTCCGTTTTGACAGCTTCACTATCAGTATTAATATCATTTTGTCTGTTTTAGTTTAATTTAATGATCTAATATCAGTATTTTTTAATGTAGAAAAAATGGTAAAATATCGTCGCTTGTCCCAGGAAGAGCGCCTCCGTGTTTTTTTTATGGCAGAAAATGGTGAAAATTATAGTAAAATTGCAATAATTTTGGGTTCTACTGCAAGCGGCAACAGGAAAATTGTTAAGAAATATCAGAATTTAGGTTCTACAGCAGACAAGGCACGTTCTGGAAGGCCAAAGAAGACGACGGCTCAGAGGAACATGTTAACTTGGCCTCCAGAACTGTGCGGAAGAGACTACAATAAGCCGGATTGAGATGGTGTGTGGCAGCAAAGAAACCTTTGCTCTCTGCCACCAATGTCCAGCGACGGTTAGTCTTTGCCAGGGAGCACAGAGACTAGACTGTCGAGGACTGGAAAAACGTTATTTTTTCCGATGAAAGTTTATTTCAACTATTCTGTGGGGAAAAGAGACAGATTGTTAGAAGAAGAGTTGGTGAAAAGTTTAAAAAAGACTCTATTGCACCAACTGTGAAACATGGCAGTGGTAGTGTTATGATTTGGGGGTGCATGTCTGGACACGGGGTAGGGCAGTTGTATCAAGGCGTTGGGTCCATGACCAAGACTAATACATTAGGGTGCTTCAGGACTCAATGCTACCATCTGCTGATACTCTGTTTGGACAAGGAAATCAGTTTAACTTCCAGCATGACAATGCGCTATGTCATAAAGCAAAGAAAGTAACCAATTTCCTTCGTCAAAATGGAGTGGACGTGCTCGACTGGCCTGCTCAGAATCCAGACATAAACCCCATCAAGAATTTATGTAGTGTTATGTCTTGGAGCATTGTGGGAAAGAAACCATCCAATTTGGATGACCTGTGGGTATTGATAAAAGGTGCGTGGAACAATATCCCACAGACAACAATCGATGGTCTTTTTGCCTCAATGCCTAGCCGTATGAGGTGTGTGATTAAAGCTCGAGGATACCATACCAAATATTGATAAAACAATATTTATTTTACATATGTGTTCACTCTGTATGTTTTGTTCAATAATTTGGATAAGAAAACATACATCTCTTAAAAGCTTTTCTCTTATATATATATATATATATATATATATATATATATATATATATATATATATATATATATATATATATATATATATATATATATATATATATATATATATATATATATATATATATATATATGTATATATATATATATATATATATATATATATATATATATATATATATATATATATATATATATATATATATATATATATATATATATATATATATATATATATATATATATAACTAGAAATATGTCTATAACCAATAAGTAAAAAAATTAGTCAACAAAATAAACAATAAACGAAATACTTTCTTCTTTTAATTTTACAAAAATTACTCTAATTATAAATTTCAGCAGTAGAGGCCTTTTAAAAAATCATTAGTAGTGCTGTTTTTGTTATTATAACAAAATATAGTTTTTTTAAAAAAACAGGAAATTATAATTATTTAATGTTGCTATAAGCAACTTTTGTAATCTTTATTATAATGTCAATTAAAAGTATCATATTTTTAGTTGTGAAAATGTTTCTCATAAGAAATTAGGTTTTTTCATTTTTTAGCTCCACAAACACAAAATGCTAGAAAAAATGTTCTATAAAGGAGTTATGCGCACGTTGACAATTGTATACATGGTTATCAAACCCATCTGTTGATTGCCCAGTTCTACAACTAGAAATGTGCCCATTAGTGCGAAGTCGTAGGTTATTTGTTTTTCCAGTGTATGTAGCTTTCTTGTTACATGACAAACATTTTAAATAATATATTACATTCTTACTATTACAAGTAATATGGCTTTTTATGTTCCATATAGTACCATTTGATGTCGTTAATGATTTAACTTCTTGAAGGTAGAATTTACATTTTTTGCAACGATTATCATTACATTTAAATAATCCTACTTCTTTAGTGGTTGATTGAATTTTTGAAGAAGTAAGTTTTCTCAGTAGATTGGGTGGTTGTTTATACGCAATTACTGGTTGGACATTAGAAAAAACTTCTTTCACTCTTTCATTTGAAGATAGATTAAGCAAAAGAGTTGTTTCAGTATAAAAGGTTGGCAGTTCAGATTGCTGTAAAAAGTTGTAACTAAAAGGAAAAATTTCTTTTGATTGATTTTAGGGAGCTAGTCCTTGGAGTTTTGCGTTGTGAAATGCTTTTTCAATAATATTATTAGGATATTTGTATTCTTTTAGCCACGTTTTTAGTTCTGCTAAACGTTGTTTTTCTTTATTGTAATCAGATGTGAAAACAATTATTCTTTTAGCAAGGCCATAAAGGATGTTCTTTTTTATATGATAAGGATGATGTCTGTTGTAGTCTAAGTAGTCGTGAGTATTGGTTTCTTTATATTAAATATCCGTTTTTATTTTTCTGTTGTTTTCAAGAATGATAGATATGTTTAAGAAATTAATAATATTAAAAGTATTTCCATCTATTATAAATTCTTTGCCCATATCTGTAGTAAAACTGATTGAATTATCTATTTCGGTCAAAGAGTTTTTAAACTTAACGATATCTAAATGTTTTGGCCAGATTAAGAAACCATCATCAATATATCTATAATAAAATTCCTGTATGTCATTTACATCTATACTGGAAAAATATTTAGGTAAAATCTTAGGAAAAAGTCTTGTTTCTTCTAAATATCCAATTTTTAGGCATGCATATTCTGGAGCGAAATTCGTACCTATGGCTGTTCCAATAATTTGCCAAAACATTTGGTCGTTGAATAGAAAGTTGTTGGTTTTTAAAATAAAGTTCGTTGATTCAATGAAAAATTCAGGTGTAAATCTTTTATATATTAAACTTTTATGTTTTTCAATCCAGTACATTAATGCTTCTATACCTAGATTGTGTGGAATACTAGTATATAGATTAACAATGTCATAAGTCAAAATACAACTATCCGAATTTAACGCTCATGGTATCTTTTTTAAGAAATCCCAATCATCTTTAATGAAAGTTTTTTGTTTTGTTACAATTGGAGACAAAATTATATGTAAGAACTGGCTTAAATGTGATGTTGGTGAGTTAATTTCAGCAATAATTGGTCTACCTTGAAGATCATTTGCTGGCTTCATTTCGATATAAAGTGAATTAGATGCGTTTACTTTGTCTATAATTTCTTGACATTTATGAATTTTCGAGTTATATAGAAACTACTAGATTTCCATTTAAAATTTGTGATGTAATTTATTTCATTTTTTGTTAGAAAATTATGTTTTCCTATCATTTTTATCAGATCTCTAAAAACTATTTTATCTGATTCATGTTTTGTCCTTTCATAAGTATTTGCGGAGAGCAGGTGGTCTTGATTTTTTTTTTTTTTTTTTTTTTAAATTATTTCGTCGGTAAAAAAAAAAGAATACAATGCCGAGTAATATAAATAAGATCTACATGACCGGGGTTAAAAGAAGACAATACTTGCATTATCACTACACCCCGAAGTGCTTTCATAAGCAAGCGTGTACAACCATTAAAAGTTAAATATACAATTACTTTGTGCCATTTAAAAAATGATATACAGTTATTTACAAGTATGTTAAGACTAGTTACTAATCTATAATCAAAAGAAAATAGTATAAAGAAATTTAAAAAAAATCAAAACTATAGATAAGCTAATAGGATAGTTTATAGAGTTAATAAGAAAATTGTTAAAAATAAATAAAAATAAAAAATAAAATTTTAAAAAAGAATTTAATTCATTAACATCCTTAATAAGTTTTTGTTTCAATTTTTTTTTGAATAGGTAAAGAGAAGAACAATTTTTCAGCTCGTCACTTAATAAAGCGTTCCATAATTTAGGACCTCTTATAGCAATAGAAAATTTGGTAGCCATTTGGTAATTGTACTTAGAAAATCTTGTAGGGTACATGTGATTAATTTTATTGCAAAGTGTACTAAATATTATAGTTGATATTTTATTGTGAAGTTTGTACATAAAAATAAGAATTTGATAAAGGTTTAACTGAAAAACATTGAGTACGTGAAGATTATTAAATAGTATGTGTGAATCGACCTGCATTTGAAATAATTCTGACAGCATTTTTTTGTTTATTAAGCAGTTTTTTAATTTTACTTATATTAGAGCTGCACCAGGCAATGTTTGCATAGTTTATATAACAATGTATGAGGCAGAAATATAAAGTTTTTAGGCAGTTTTTGTTTAAAAACTGCTTGGCTTTGAATAGTATACAAATATTTTTTAAAATTTTTTTTTCTATTGTACTTATGTGTTCTCTCCATGTTAAGTTTTCATCAAGTATCACTCCTAAAAATTTTATTGATGACTCTCTAATTATTTTAGAGTTGCCAATATAAAGATTAGGAAGTTTTAGTGGAATGTTTTTTTTATCGTGAACTCTTTAGAAAAAAGTATACTTAGTTTTATTTAAATTTAAGGACAATTTGTTCGCCTTGAACCATTGTGCTAGATTTAAAAGTTCTTTGTTTACTATTTTAAATAAAAGTTTAATATCTCCATTAGAAAAAAATAAATTCGTGTCATCTGCAAATAAAACAGAGTTTAAAGTGTTTGAAAACTTATGAAAATCGTTTACATAAATAAGAAATGAAAGAGGACCCAGAATTGAACCTTGGGGAACACCGCAATTTATTGTCATATAGGAAGATTTCCCTTCTTTGTATGATATGTATTGTTTTCTATTGTTTAGATAACTTATGAACCAATCTAAATACCATAATACCATAACTTTCGAGTTTTTTTATAAAAATATTATGGTCTACTGTATCAAAAGCTTTGCTAAGATCTATAAAAACTCCAATAGTAAACTTTTTCTTGTCAAATGCTTTAAAAATATCATGAACAATATTAATAATGGCATGGTCAGTTGAATTTCCTGGCTGAAATCCAAATTGTTTATTATATAAAATATTATTTGTATTTAAAAAATTCAAAATCCAATTATACATAATTCGCTCTAAGATTTTTGAGAAGCAAGGGAGAATTGAAATTGGTCTGTAGTTTTCAGAATTAGAAATATCTCCCGATTTAAAAATAGGTATAACCCTTGCAATTTTAAGTTTCTCAGGATAGACACCTATTTTTTTATTACATTACTACTAATATTATTAACTTCTACACTTTTGTTTTGTTTTAAAAGATTTACTGCATCTATAAGTTCATTTTCAGTAATTTCATAAATATCGATTTTAGAGGTCTTATTACAAGTAAGATATGTCTCAAAGTTTACTTCAGTGGATTCTATTTTTGACGCTAGAGTGGAACCTACACTTACAAAATATTGGTTAAGTGTTTCGGCAATTAAAGATTTTTTTGTTATAACTTTATTATCAATTGTTAGATTTATAGGAAGAATATTTCTGTCAGTTTGTTTTGTACGAATTACTTCCTTAATAATGTTCCAAATATTGTGCCGATCATATTTATGTTTAATTAATTGCTCAGTATAGTACAACTTCTTGGACTTTTTAATAACCATCTCAAAAATACGTTTATAATTTTTGCAATTGGTTTCATTGTTGAAAGTTTTTTTTTGAGAAATTTATTATATAGTCGTTGCTTTTTTTTTTGACGACTTGATAATTCCCGGAGTTATCCATGGATTTGATAACGTCTTTTTTTCACACATTTTGTAATTAATGGAAATGCTGTATTATAAAGTTGTTGTAATTTATCTAGAAACTTATTGTATGCTTTATTTGTGTGTACAATATCAAGGAGGTCATCTCAGTTTAAATCTGCTAGAAGACTGTTAAAATTTTCATTAGATTTTTCATCTATTTGTCGTGTAATTTTTTCAATTTTTTTTGCATAGATATCATCGCATTTTTGTGAGATAAGAAACATAGGGAAGTGATCTGAAATATCGCATTTAAATATACCCGTTTTTATTTTCGATTTAAATTCGTTTGTTACTATTTGGTCTATAACAGTTGCGCTTTCTCTAGTTATTCTTGTGGGTTTATTAATAAGTGGAATATAGCTTTTCTGATAAATGACGCTTTAGAAATTATTTGTTTTTGTATTTAAATGACGCATGTTCATGTCCAGGTTAAAATCACCTACAAAATAAACGCTTTTATTTTTGCTTAACTTATTTTTAATTATGTTTTTAATATAATTTTCGAATTGTTTTATTGAACCGGAAGGTGGTCTGTATAAAACGTGGATGATAATGTTTTTTGTGGTTTTATTTATTATTTCCACGCACAGTGATTCACAATCATTAGTGGTTGAACACAAATCTTTTCTTAGTTTGTATACTAAAGTATTGCTTATAAATACACACAAACCCCCTCCTATCTTCCCAGATTCTCTAAATTGATGAATCATTTTAAAATTTGGCAGTTAAAAATTTGTATTGACATAATATATTTATCAGAACACCAACTTTCGCTGAGACTAATAAATTTAAAATTGAATTTAATCTCGCATAAAAATTCTTTAAATGATTCAAAATTTTTTGAAATGCTCCTAATGTTTAAATGCAAAATTGAAAATGAATTTACATCTATTCCTTGCATTATGTTTCCAGATTTAGGTTTATAATCTAAAGTATTATTATTTTGAAAAGCTTTATTATTACTATAAAAATTATTATCCGGGTCAGAAGTTTTATCTAAAAGTATCCTATTTTTATTTTGTAATGAATTAAATTCTAAGTTAATTGAATCATTATTATCATTCATAAGAAGGTTTTTTTTTTTTTAAAAAACTGTTAAAAAGAATAAAAAATAGAAAAAAAATAAATAAATAAAGTAATTAAGCACTCGCTTGCTTTTTCCTAAATTCTCTAACTATAAGTTTATCATATTTTATAATAGAATATTTACCATTTTTTCTATGCATCTTCATTTCTTCTAAGAGTTTTTTTCTTATGATTGTTGCTTCAAAAGAGAAGTCTTCGTTAATGTATATTCCTGTTCCTTTAAGTTGATTTGATGAATTTAAAACTTTTATTTTGTCTTTGTAATGTAGTATTTTAACTACAATTGTTCTAGTTTTACTTTCTTCTCTTTTTCCAATTCTATGAGCCCTCTCAATATCAATGTTTTTAATGTTTAACACGTTTTCAAATAGGGTAACTTTTTTTCGGTTTCATCCCAGGTTTCTTGATCGTTTTCAGGAAGCCCGTCGATGCGAAGATTAATTAAGATGAACTAGTTTTTAATTATAATAAGTTGAATCCATTACAATAAAAATGTTTCCTTTGTCTGCTTTTTTAATAACTATATTTTTCATTTCTTTTAAATCTTTTAATGCTATCCTTTCTTGTTGAGTAATGTTATCAACTGACTGCATTTTAATAGGTTTAATTTGTTCAATTTTTGAAATGATTTCATCAAGATATGGAAGAGTTGTTTTGATATTATGATTTGACTTTTTTTTAATTATGCTTATGTCTGTATTCTCCGTTCCATAAAATTTTTCTTTAAGTATTAGTTTCCTTGTGAATTGTTTTATATCAGAATCAATGTGTAAAATATTTCCTTTAGTAGTAGGGCAAAACTTTGGACCTTTTGTAAGAAGTGATATTTGAGATGTTGTCAGGTGTTTAGTTGATAAGTTGATGACCTTAAATTGTATTTTTTTTTTGGATTGGGCTTGACCAGTTTTTTGAAGTTATAATGTCTGATGTTTGATTATGATTATTATTTATATTAGTTGAGCTAATGGAAGTTGAGCAATTGATGTTATGGTTTTAGTGGTTATCCTCTTGTTCGTTATTTTTCAAAATTTTAGAATTTTGATTATTTCTGTTTTTTTCATACGCTGTTTTAGTAGAAGTTAATTTTTGGCCCATTTTTTGTCAATGCGATTAATATCCTCTTTTTTACATTCCTCGTATCGAAATACTAATTTTTCTTTAACTTCTTCGCTAGACGCATGGTTGTTAATAAAACTAGTGACTTCATCTTCAAGGTTTTTTAATGACGATAGAAAATTATATTTTCTTATTGTAAGAATCTCACATTCAGGTTTAAGGCGCTGTAACTCAAATTTTTTTATCGCATTTTTTTCGTCGTATGAAAATACAACCTAAAAAATGAAAGTTGTCGCTTCTAAACTTTTAAATAAAAAAGCATATTTATTGCTATCTTTTAATTAATAAGTAAAAATTAATTGATAAAATATGGATAGTTTTTATGCATGTAATGAATGTGTACCAAATAAAGAAGTCATTATCACCACCCAGTGGGCACACGACGGAAAAAAGACGTCTTATGTACGTTCAGTTCACGTCCGCTCGATTTATTCACAATATGAACAATAATAAGACGTCTTATGAACGTCTTTTTCTCGTCCGTTCCGAAAATTGGAAAATTTATCACTTTCAGTTTTGTAAAACCTTTTTATTACGTCTAATGACGCGAAATGTCATTATTAAAGGTAAATGTCATTATTAAATGTCATTATTAAAGGTGTTTTAATAATGGCGATTCTCGTATGAAGAGGTCACAATTACTTATTGAATAATTGTTATATATCATATGTGTTTTATATTTAGATATGTATATAGATAAATAAAATATACAAAGATTGTTTATATAGTAAAGAAAAACTATATATGACTTTATATGACATATATATGTCGTGACATGTTTTTTTTTACTTTATATGTCATTAAATTTTCTTTATTTTTATATATTTTATATTTTTTATTTTTTATGTCATATTAGATATATATAAAAATAATGAAATTTAGATTGATTAGCTAATTTTTTTATTATATTACTGTATGAGTATAAAATCCTATTTTATTTACTGTCATTTATATTTTAAGTATTATAGTTTTTTTTTTAAACGTAATACTTAAAATATAAATGTCAGGAAATAAAATTATAAAATTAAGATTATATACTCATACAGTAATAATATAATAAAAATCAGTCGATAAATCTAAATTTTCATTATTTTTATATATATGTAATTTTATTTTCTTGGAAGTTAACTGTCAATAACCTAGTCCCTGTTACTATATTATAGATGCATGTACCTATATTATATATCATAATATGATATATATGACAATATGATATATATGAATCGATTCATATATAATTTAGTAACATACATAAATAATATAGTAACAAGATATAACAGTAAAAAAAATTATATGTGTACTACTAATAATAATCGAAAGTACTTTGAGTTACAGGAAAGTTCGAGTTATCTGAGGTTTGAGATATTGGGAGTTTACTGTATTCTTATGATTATTATTTTTACATTCCATCTACATAGAATTTTGAATTTTATGCTGAAAGTTGCACTTTTTTATATATATATATTTTAAATTTTAATTTATTATACTTTTGCAACATTTAATAAAAATACGTATGATAAATTAATACATCAATGAATTAACATTTAGTGCACACACAAATTAAATAATACATTTATTAATGTTAGAATATGATTGTTTTATATTTTAATGGTGAAAAAATCAAAATTTTACATGATATTTTTAGTAGAAAATTTTATAAGGATTTCTTGAAAAAATAATGACAAAATTGATAGTTTTTTGTAACTTCAAATGTTATAACTTTTCCAATTCTTATCAAAATGTATACAATTTGGTATAAAAACAAAGATGTGAAAAAGACAAGGCCCCTACAACACCCAGTAATATGTTACGAATATATATTTGTTAATGAAAGTTTTTTGTTTTTTATTGAAATTTTGGATTTTTATTTGCAATTTTTTATATTCTAACAGACGATCATTAAATATGATAGATAAACAAGTAGAAAAGAATATAGTAATACATAATACTCTCCTCATTTGTAATACTCTCCTTAAACGTAAATCAAATTGTTTAAACCAGATATAATGATTAAATGTTGTATTGGCATGGTTTTATCTGTCTACTTTGCTTTTTCAATTTGGTTGCCAGCTTCAACACAATTCTTGATTTAGAACTATGATTTTGAACCAAAACATTCTGTGTTGAATAAAATACTATTTATTCTTAACTGTATTTTTTTTTGAGGCTTCAGTTATCAAATGTTGGTGGTAATTTTAGCTATGCCACTGAGAAAGTGTCGGTTGTTAAGTATGTGTTTACTTTTTGTATTTTGTTTTGCTATGCAAATAATTTTTAATAATAGTTACTTAATAATTATCTAATAAGTTTTGTTTTGTTAAATTATTTATTATGGTTATTGTTTATCTGTATACATTACACTATAGAGTATATGTAAATGCATGTGCAATAGCATAGGTTGTATTTTTTTATCAAGACATATTCAAGCACATTTTCCAATCTGCAAACTTAATTATTTTTATCCTTATGTCGAATGACAACGTTTTGCCCTTTCCCATCCCTGAATGTGAGGGAAATGAGTTCTGTAAATAAAAGTATTTTATTTAATATTAAATTAAATTTCATCAACAGGTTTGTAACTTTATTAGTATTTTAGCTTTCAAAAGTTTTGACCATATAAAGATTAGTTTCCCTCCTTAAGTGAGGAGGTTGCAAATTGCATCATAACTTTTGAATGCTAATATGAACTCATTTCCCTCATATTCAGATATATAGGAGAGCAAAATTTTTTGGTTATTTTAGTTTTCAAGCAGCTATGTATTATTTATAACAAATAATAGATTATAATTTATTTTTTTCATTGTCATTCCAGGCAGACATAAAAAGTTTGAAGTATGCACAAAGCCTGAAAGTGTCAAATATGGAACCTAAAAAAACCTGCCTTTGCCACTAACTGTATAAAGGTTTTTTAAGGTAAGAGCTTAAATAAATTACCAGAAAAAAAATATTATAAGTTATACATTTTTCTACTAAAATAGAATAAAAATATATATTTGTAGTTTCAGTTTTTATTGTCACAAATATTAAATATTTGTGACACAGAATACAGATATTGATGTCTGCTTTTTTTAATGTCATTAATGCTTTATCTTCTGTTTTCGTTTTGTGCATGACCTAATTTCTTTTCATATCCATATTTTTTAGGTCTGTTTGTCAAGCGTCAAAT
Source organism: Hydra vulgaris (assembly GCF_022113875.1). Classification (NCBI taxonomy): domain Eukaryota; kingdom Metazoa; phylum Cnidaria; class Hydrozoa; order Anthoathecata; family Hydridae; genus Hydra; species Hydra vulgaris. Next base: position 811,197 of record NC_061167.1, on the reverse strand, counting down.
CAGGTTATCTTGCTACTGGTACCATGTAGTACATCCTGCTTAAGCAGGTTGTACGCCATCCATACGACGTTTGGGCATCTGTTTGTAAAATATTGCTGCAAATCTTTTTGAGAGAGCCACTACTATGGAGAACCATCTGAACCATACGAGTGTGGAAACATGGATGTAAATCTTAAACACATTTGTGATATATAATTGTAGAATGTTATATGTTATAAGTTTGGAAATTATATTTTGCTAAAAAAACTTTTTAAATGTATTTTAGCAGAACATACCTGGCCCACATTTGATCCTGAAAAACATTCTTTTTGGACCAAATGCTGGCTGGGTAATTTGGACTTGTAAATGAACTTATATTAATAATTTTTAAACTGCTTATGATCTGATCTGATTTTATTTTTGTCATTTGTTTATTTAGATTAATGTGAAATAAACTGATGAGTTTATTTAGCTGGTAAAAAAAAGAGTTTTTGTGAAACAAATTTAATGAAGACAATTATACGTATACCTGTTAATGTAATATATTTTGTATTGTATTTTGTATGCTTAGTTTTGAGGAATTTTTAAATACTGTAAACTCACACGTATATATATATATATATATATATATATATATATATATATATATATATATATATATATATATATATATATATATATATATATATATATATATATAAATATATATATATATATATATATCCATATAGTAGCATGTTCGCTTAGCAGTAACGGGGACATTTTAGTGTACTCGATAATTTTTTGTCCTCGTAAGTAGCGTTTTTTTTGTAAAAAATGTCCCTGTAAATAGTTTTTATGCAAAGGGAAAAGTACATACATCGACTGACAAATAGCCTGGCCCGCAAGGGAGTGCTGCTACATCGACTGAGGGTTTGATTTGGCCAGGCAGCAAGGTCAGGCTAATTGTTAGGGTAAGGGTTAGGGTTAGTTATTTTAATGTAAATAATCGTTTTTGTAAATATATATATAAAAATATAAAATATAATAGGTAATAATTTAATTTTAATAATAGATAAAAAATATTTATAAAAAATAAATCTTTTTACAAAAATAATAAATTTAAAAATGAATAAATAAAAATTGACATAAAATGAAAATATAAAAAAAAAACTTATATGAAAAATATAGTAAAAATAGAGAAATAAAAAATGCGATTGACATAGAAAAAAAAAATGTACCCGTAAATCAAGCACTAGTACTGTATATATATATATGCGCTTATATATATATATATGCGTTTTTGCGCTTCCTATTTTTAATTCATGTATACATATAATAATTGCAGGACTTGCGTGTATTATATGCATGCATGTAATATTATATTTTATGCACATAAGTTGTATGCACGCAATTTGTTTGTAATGCATGTAAAAGTAAGATTTATGCACATAAATTCTTTTAACATTTTATTAATAACATTGCTTTTTTATGACTATAATAACTTTGCTTGTTTTTAAGCTTTCAAAAACAAGTAGTGAGAAGAAAATAAAATAGCATGAAATTGTTTTTTTACCTGGAATATGTTTTTTATCATTTAGAGTTGATTCATGTCGATTGCCCATTGAAAATGATAGCTGATTATCTTAAAAAATAATTTTAAAATTAAGTTGAAAAATCCGCAAATAAAACTTTTCTTTCTTTTTATTCTTAAAAAATTTTAAGATGCTGACAACAACAACAACGTCGACGTTATTTGATTTCTTGACAAATATTTACAATGATAGTAATTATAACAATTACAGTAACTATAACTAATAAAAACAGTAATAAGAATAATATTGTGATAATAATAAATTATAATGCTAAAAAATAAAAATAAAAGAAGTTGAAAAAAAAAATTATTAATTTAATAATAACTTATTAATTATAAATTGTAAGTTTAACAGTATTTTATAATAAGTTGACTTAAAAAAATAATATTAATTTAATAATAACTTATTAATTATGAATTGTAAGTTAAACAGTATTTTATAATTTTTAGATTGTTAAAAATAACTTTATTCATACAGAAGTCTGATTAAAATAGATATTCTTTAATACAAAGAAAAGAGAATTAAAGTGTTTTAAATTGTAGTTTCGCATTGACAATGCATACAAGCTTTTGTTCCATTCACATATGGTAAACAAAAGAATGCTTATTATTCTTCTTTTTTTATGATGGCACTTTAGGCTTTTTATTATAAATATTTAAAGGAGACTATGAATGTATTTTAACGGAAGTAAGTAAATATAGTAAAATACAAAATGAAGTTTAGTAATTTTTACTAGTGCCGGAAGATTGGAGTTTTATGTTTTTAAAAAGACTGATTTGTTTGAATTAAAAAACCAAAAGTTTGTTTTTGTAATGGTTATTCGTATCCTCAGAAAATAAATGCAATGACCAAAAGTGAATATAATTGTTTATATCATTATCATATATTAAAAACAAGAGAATGAACAACAGAATCTTAAGGAACACCAAGAACAATGGATAAATTACAAGAGTTAAAACTATTAATAATTATGAAATGTTTTTTATCTGAAGGATGAAATCAAACTTAGTCAAATTGTGTTTTCTTCAAAAAAATTACTAAATAAATATTAAGCTAAAACAAAACATTTTCTTGTTAAAACGTCAAAATGTTTTTCATTATATTATTATTACTTTAAATATTTACTTTAAAGTAGTAACTATTATTTATACACAGTAAAATGCTCAGTGTAAAAGTAGTTAAGTCAATTTAAATATTAATAATACTTTTTTTAAGTTACCTTCTTTATTTTTTTATAATTACTAGACTTTAACTTATCTTATACCTACAAAGTTTATCTCCAAGGTTTACAAAAAGTTAGCTTACCTTGTAACTATAAAATCTTTTTTAAATATGGATTAGAGTAATGTAAAACGATAATTCATTTAATAATTATCTTATACTCATTATCTTTAACTATTAATAACATAAAATAAAAATACATTCAGGTAAATCGCTTTTAATAAAATAATGTTTTCAAATTTAGTTTTAATAGTTTGGCAAGCTGGTCTTCTCCATAAGCTTGCTTCATATAGTATTTATGGGAAATTTTTTGAGATTATCAAATCATTTCTTTCTAACCGGTTTATTGAAGCCATCCTTGAAGGTCAACACTCTTCTTAATTTCCAGTAACTTCTGGGGTTCCCCAAGATTCCATCTTCGGCCCTGTTTTTTTCTTATCTACATAAACGATCTTCCTGACAACCTTTCATCTAAAGTAGCTCTTTTTGCTGATGACCCAACTTTATACTCCTGTCTTGACAAAAAGTCTTCTCTTTTCGATCGCCTAGAACAAGCAGCTGATCTTGAATCTGATCTCACTTCAATAATAGATTGGGGTTCACAGTGGCTTGTGAATTTCAACTCTAAAAAAACACAATTGCTTACTGCAAACAACTACCGTAATATGGTCAACATTCCTATATTAATGAATGGCAATCCTCTTTCTGAGTCCTCCTGTTTACGTCTTCTTGGATTATCGCCTACTACTGACCTTTCATGGAAACCATATATACAATCGATTGCTAATTTAGCTTCTGCTAAGGTTGCTTCTCTTTATCGTGATCGCCATTTCCTTACTTCTGATTCCATTCTCTACCTCTACAAATCTCTTATTCGTCCCTGTATGGAATAATGTTGTCATATTTGGGCTGGTTCTTCTAACGATTCACTTTCTCTTCTTGACAAGGTTTAAAAACGCATTGTAAATGTTGTTGGACCTGGACTAACTGCTAAACTTGAACCTCTCTCCCATCATCGTAAAGTTGCATCTCTTTCTCTTTTCTACAGATACTATCATGGTCACTACTCAAAAGAAGTTATCATCTCTAGTTCCATCAACTAAAATTGATTCTCGTTTTACTCGTCATTCAGCTAAGTCGCATTCGTTTACTGTACCTGTCCATGCATGCTCTAAAAACTTTTATTCATCTAGTTTTTTTCCCCGCACTTCAATCCTTTGGAACTCTCTTCCATCTTCATGTTTTCCTGACTCATACAACCTTTAACTTTTCAAGTCTTCTGTCAACCGTTTCTTTGCTCTATAACTCTGTTCTTTTTTTTCCTAGTAACTCCCAACTTAATAGTGGTTGCTTACAGCCTTGTTGGGACTTAATGCAAATAAAAAAAAAAAAAAATACTTAATAGAGATTGGGAATAGTGACTGTGTCTGATATGGTGTGTCCATCATTTGGATCTTTAAAATTCAAGCAGTTTGATATTTTCTTGACGCACCCTTTAAAAAAAGGAATTTTATTTTGAAATAAAAATCTCATCAATAGTAAATAAAATTGTATAACTTTAAAAGTATATTTAAACAACGAATGATAGTTACACTGTACAGTTTTAACTAAGTAGTTACATAGTTGCATTATAAAAAAACAAAAGAATTTGGAGCCATGGTTTAACAAATGTTAAAAAAAAAAAACTTAATAGTTATTAATTCAATTTTTTTACTGTTTAACGCAAACAGAGTGATGTATATAGTATTAAAAGTATAGTAAATATATTCTTATATATATGTTAGGCTTAAACTTTTCTTGGTCGCATATAATGCGGTGATCATCGCAGTTTTAATACAATTAAATAAATGTATATATAGTACTTGCAAAAAATATTAGCACATTCGTAGATTTTTAATCTTAGCCAACTTCAAATGAGTGTTGTTTAAAAACAACAAAAGATTGATTTTATTTAAAATTTAAATATAAAAGTTAACAGAATTACAAAGTGTCAAATAAAAAACTGCTTTGTTATCATCTTTAATTTTAGGGAATACAATAAAAATATCAAAAGTAAGATAATAAAAGTTATGCAAAAGTAATAGCACACTTATAATCTTTTAAAGATTTATTATTTTATAGGGTAACCTTTCTTATTTTGAAATTCCAAGACTCTACGCAGCTTGGAATCCAATAGATTTTTGATTAGATCTTGTAGCACGGTATCCTACAATGCTTGCATTTTAGTCTTGAGCTGCACCAAGGTGCTGCTTATTTGCACTTTGCAGTATATCCAACTCAAAAGATTGATTCAACTCTTAAGCTGTTTTTGATTGTCATTGAAATGTCAAAGCAATTAATTTATGCGGAAGTACATTAAATTTAATTGTTTTTTAAAAAAATTTTAAAAAACCACAATTATAACGACTAGAAAGTTTTTTTTAATTAGTGGTGTTTTTGTTATTGATTTAATAAAAAACATTTTTAAAACATGCGTAAATGTTGCTACATCGACTGACAAATAGCCTGACTCGCAACGGAGTGCTGCTACATCGACTGACAAATAGCCTGACTCGCAACGGAGTGCTGCTACATCGACTGACAAATAGCCTGACTCGCAAGGGAATGCTGCTACATCGACTGACAAATAGCCTGACTCGCAACGGAGTGCTGCTACAACGACTGGCAAATAGCCTGAGTGCTGCTACATCGACTAAGGGTTTGGTTTGGCCAGGCAGTCTATCAATTAAAAAAAAAAATTTAATTTTCAAAACTTTTTCTGGTCTGGTTTATTAACGCGCTCTTTAAAACTACAGTTTTTGGGAAACTTTTTTTGATGCCATGCAAGAGACGTGCAATAGTATATATATATATATATATATATATATATATATATATATATATATATATATATATATATATATATATATATATATATATATATATATATATATATATATATATATATATATATATATATATATATATATATATATATATATATATATATGTATATATATATATATATATATATATATATATATATATATATATATATATATATATATATTTATATATATATATATATATATATATTATATATATATATATATATATATATACTCTTGCATGTCTCTTGCATGGCATCAAAAAAAGTTTTCCATAAACTTTAGTTTTAAAGAGCGCGTTAATAAACCAGACCAGAAAAAGTTTTATAAATTTTTTTTTTTTTTTTTTAAATTGATAGACTGCCTGGCCAAACCAAACCCTCAGTCGATGTAGCAGCACTCTCTTGCGAGTGAAGCTAATTGTCAGTCGTTGTAGCAGCACTCCCTTGCGAGTCAGGCTATTTGTCAGACGATGTAGCAGCACTCCGTTATATATATATATAAATATATATATATATATATATATATATATATATATATATATATATATATATATATATATATATATATATATATATATATATATATATATATATATATATATATATATATATATAATATAAATATATATATATATATATATATATATATATATATATATATATATATATATATATATATATATATATATATATATATATATATATATATATATATATATATATATATATATATATATATATATATATATATATATATATATATATATATATATATATATATATATATATATATATATATATAGTCTAAAATAGTTGTCACATTCGCGGAAGTTTACAAATAGTACATGTACTAATCTTAAGTAAAAGCCAAAAAGTTAGCAAATAGTAATATTAATCTTCCACAGCAGTAACAAAACAAACATTAAAAGTTGAAGAAGTAAAAAATAATAATCAAGATAAAAGTAAAAGTTGTAGTTGTAACAGTAATAAAAATACAATGATAAAAGTAAAATAAATGTATATTCACACACGTACATATACATACACACACATACATACACATATACATACATAGCATAACATAACAAACATACATACCCATATACAAATATAAATACATATTCACACATTTAACAATACTATCTTTGAAGTTTAGTAGTGGCTTCTTTGTTGCAAGGTACAAGTTGGTTTTTTTTTTTCTTCCTCAGCTTGCTAATTGTTAACAGGCTAACTTAGTAAATATCTTTTTTTTATTCAGGTTGAAGACAATTTTAGCCATGCTCATGTTTGGGTTGCGTCTAGCGAGCATAGTTGGTTTATTTTTGGTCCTTTTTTTGACAAATTTTTACGACAACAGATCGACTTTTGTCTTTAACTGTACTCAACTCATTATTGTTTTTGAGTATTATTCTAACGCGGCATTGGCTGGTCTCAAGCTGACGTCCAATTCCTGGACTGCTGAAACTACTTTTGTGGTCTCAGCAGTCCAGAAATTGGATAATACTTTTGCGCACGTATTTTACTTGTTTTTTAGAGTAGTCATTAAACTTCTAATAATTTATCAAATCAAAAAACTGGTTTACTATTATATGACATTGTAATCATTTTATGCAGTCTTCCCTTTATTTTAAAAGAAAAATAGTTGCAATTTAAAGTTACTTTTTGATTTATATTGATTTGAAAATGATTTAAATAAAAATTTACGACTGCAGTAATACTTCTGAAAGCACTTTAGAAAGTCATTATATAGAAAATTCGGAAATAATTTGTTTACTATATACAAATATATATATATATATATATATATATATATATATATATATATATATATATATATATATATATATATATATATATATATATATGTTTATATATAAATATATATATATATATATATATATATATATATATATATATATATATATATATATATATACATAAATATATATATATATATATATATATATATATATATATATATATATATATATATGTATACATATATATATATATATATATATATAATTAAATATATATATATATATATATATATATATATATATATATATATATATATATATATATATACATATATATATATATATATATACATATATATATATATATACATTTATATATATATATATATATATATATATATATATATATATATATATATATATATATATATATATATATATATATATATATATATATATATATATGTTTATACTTAGGCAATAGTAAAAAATATTTACTTATAAGTTCGTCTACTTGTCGAACTAAATCCATTCTCTCCATGCTACATAAAGCTGCTCTTAAATCCTCAAGAGTTGGTTCAAGTTGCATCCATTTCTTTAACATTTCGTATGCTTTGTCATTAGTTTTAGAATAGTCTTCATCAATTGCTTTTAGAAAAGTTTCATTAATTTTTAACCAAAATCCTAGATTTCTCCAATTTTCTCCAACAACTCTACTCAATTTTAACTTAAACTGCTGGCAACGGAAAAAGTCTTGAGTCATTCTGATAATTCTGAAAAATTAGCGTAAAAACTTTGTTAAAAACTTATAATATAAAAAATGTAGAATAATAAAAAATAAAAAAAATCTAAAAAACCATTTAAAAAGATTTGTATAGAAAGTTCTTTTTCAAAAAACATGTAATAAAATAAACTGATTATAATTTTAAACTATGAATTATAAAATAAGTATACATTATTAAATTTTTAAACAAAATTATATCTTTAATTTGTAATATGCTTTTAATACTAAGTAATATCATAAACATTTGTTTAAAAACTAGTTGAAAATTGAAACTAGCATGAAGACAAGGTCATTGCAATGGATGGGTATGTGTGTAAAGTAGGGTTGGACAAACACTATATGATAAAAAACACAGATCAAACCTTTTAGTCTTAATGTAAAAGGTACCTTTAAACAATAAAAAGTTCACACCCAGAGGCGTCCTCTGATTTAGAGTGATAATGACTTACAGTCACTAAGTACGATGAAAGTAATTCATATTAAATTATAAAAACACCTTGTATTTGGTTAAAATTTATGACGACAGTGATTGAAATGATTGAATTATAAAGTCACTAAACAAAAATGTTAAAACTTGCATACTAAAACAGACTAAAAACTAGATTATTCATTGGACAAATATCCGGCTAACAAATCTCATAATGCTATTATATCCTCCAAAACCAATCTTATGAACATTTGACAAAGAAACGTTCTAGTTAAACCAGACAACACATCAGCTAAAAAAACATATTTCCACAATATACTTATATAAAGACGAGAAACAAACATAAAGTTTTAAATAAATGGCACACAAAATTTGCTTTTTCCATATTTCCTTGGTAATGAAAAGGTTCGCTACTTTGATGACACAGGACCCTCCTAACCAATGGTAACAGCAAATACCCTTTTGTTGTTGCTGAAAATTCAAAAGGCAAAAATCAGTCTTAAAAATGCAAAAATATTTTAAAATCATCAGATAAAAAAGTAAAAGTTATTACAAAACTATTAACTGAAAAAAGAAAAAAGTGGTTACTGGATTATAGAAACAGAAAACTTATCTTAAGTTTTTCATTAGTACTATGTCAATATGAAAATTGTACATTGTACTTTGGTGATCACAACTGAAAAAGGAAAGATCTAGCATCTTTTTTTTATATCTAAAAGGTTCAAAACTATTTTGTGCTTTTACCTAAACCCATGACACCATTAAAACGATACAAAAATAACAACAAAAATAAAAAAAAAATTGTAAAAAGTGAAGCAGATGAGACAATGTCTGATACTGCAAATGAAATGAGAGAAAATGAAGCTGATGATAATATTGATGATGTTGGTGTGTCATGAGATGGATTATGGCAAAAATGAAGATTTAAGTAGATAAGTGGTGCTTTTACCACTATTTAATAGAAAGTGGGAAAGTAATTGATGTTAAACTGATGAATATGTCACGTAAAACTTGCTCTATGAAAGAAAGTTAAAGAAGATCAAATCCTAATGCATATGCTGATTGACAAAACCAGCACATTTGCTTGTACAATTTTCAGGGTACAACTATCACATTTGCTTGTAAAATTATCAGGTTATGGGGTCAGTTGGTGCAGTGAGAGTTTTTAAACGTTCCAATGAAAAACTCAAAATATGATTTACCAAATTTCTTGGTGTGTTGAAAATAAATCTCCTTTTTTTATCAAAAATATATACCTTGGCATTGAGGCGAAAAAGTTACAGTGTGCAGAACATTACGAAAGGCGAATTGGTACACGCCTAGTGGTCTTGGTGGCGCGGCTATCCAAGTAATGCAGAGTTAGGGTTAGGGTTAGGTCGATGCTGCCATTCAAAAAAATACAAACAACTTGCATGAAATGAAAAAAGCAATTTTGGCCAGCCTTTTTAACTTCTTGTAAAGAAAACAACTAACACATTTACTGCCTAACTGAATGTGATAGTTGGTGCAAGTACAACATCAATAAAACTAATTCTTCTTGCACATAAAAACCTGAAACTGAAAATCCTGTGAATTTTATTCATAAAATAAAGCCAATATATGCTGATTTAAGTAAAGAATCTAACTTAGCAAAGTGTCTGCATTGAAAAACTCAGAATTGTAACATGAGTTACTATTTTACTAAAAGGTAATTATGTTGGCTTGTCAGTTTAGAATTTAGAATGTCTAATGCTATTGGAAATTATAATATTGGTATGATGTTTGTTATTTTAATGTATGAAATATTAAAAATGAAACTTAGACATTTTACTTAAACTAATTGCAAACTTATAAATAAAAAACGAGTGAGTTAAAAGTCGAGTGAAAATTATAAGATTAAGCATAGATTGTTACAAATTCAACAACAACAAAAAAAAAATACAAAAAAAAATTTGATGTATGTGACTGGATGTATCTGCAAACATTGTATGTATGATACTTTTGGAAGTTAATCATCCTTTGACAGTGGTTTAGCATTTTTGTCGGCGTAAGCGTTAACGTAAATACACCAACATTTGATAATTATGGCTTCTCACACAATGACACCATCATTTGGCTATCTAAATTCTTCTACACAATCTTTTGGACAATCTTGAAGAGCATTTGGATGTACCTAGTGCAATCATATTCTTATTATTTTCGTTTATTTATTAATTAATTAACAATTAAGATCAGTGTAACTGATAGATTTGAGTAACAAGAATCAGTGATCGAGTCAGATGCGAGACGTATTTATTTATTAAGAATACTATGATATTATTGTTTTCGCTTGAACCATCCGGTTCAAAAGAATTAGTACTTTAATTCCAGCCAAAAAGACCATAACTTAAAAAACTTAAAAACTTGTGTTTATTTATTTTTGTTTTTCCTAAAATCTAAACTAAGATCAAAGTTCTTCAACAGCGGTTCTCAGTGACAAGACCTGTATGGTCTTCTTTGAGTATCCGCGTTCTTTATCTTAATTCTTTATTTTTTTGTAACGATTTTTTTGCATGTAAATTTTTCTTATTATATATTTGTAAATATTGTATTAAATATTGTAATAAAGAACAAAAAAAACAAAAAAAAAAAAACAAAAAAAAAAAAAACGTGTCTGTAAAGACAATAAGTCAAACAAGCATTACCAGATAATCTTTTTCCCCGTAAGTAGTGTTTTTCTTGAAAAAAAAATTGTCCCTGTAAGTAGTTTTTATGCAAAATAAAAAGTACACACATCGACTATCTTATAGCCTGCTGATGATCGAAGTGCTGCTACATCGACTGAAGGTTTAGGTAGGGGCAGCGTTAGAGTTAGGGTTAGAGTTTGGGTTGTATATAGGTATATTAATGTCATTAATCTTTTTGTAAAAATATAAAAAAAAAAAATTGAAAATTTTAGATAATAATTAAATACAAATAATAAAAATATTTATAAAAAATCACTTTTTGTACCAAAATTGACATATTTTGTGCTTTACTTTATATACAAAATTGACATATTTTGTACTTTACTATATATGGTTGATCCATTGCTCGACATACGTATCACTCCAGCTTCTGTATCAAAAGTGATTTCCTGCTTAGACTCTTCTATAGCTTGCGGCCCGGACAACATACCCGTTATAATCTTGCAGTGTGTTGTTCAGGGCTGTCGTCTACTCTTTCAAATATATTTAACAAGTGCTTATCAGAGTCTTGTTTTCCAGCCTGCTAGAAAACAGCATCTGTTATCCCTATTTTTAAAAGTTCTGGAGAGCGATCCGATTTGTCTATCTACCGTCCCATTAGTCTTCTTTATATCATAAGCAAGGTTTTTGAACCTTTAATTACCAAACACCTAATCTCGAATCTTGAATCTCATAACCTACTTTCTGAACATCAATATATATTTCAATCCTCTCGTTCTACGACTGATTTGCTATCAGTAATAACCGATAGGTTTTATCACACATTAGATAAAGGTGGAGAGGTTAAGGTCATCGCTCTTGACATTTCTAAAGCATTTGATAAAATTTGGCATGCTGGTCTTCTCAACAAGCTTTTTTCTTACGGTGTATCTGGAAACATCTTTAAGATTATTGAATCCTTCCTTTCCAATCGTAGTATAAAAGTTGTCCTTGATAGACAGCACTCTTATTCTTATTCTATAACCTCAGGGGTTCCTCAAGGTTTAATTCTTGCCCCTATACTGTTTTTAGTTTATATTAACAATATTCCAAATATTCTCACATCTAAGGTGGCATTGTTCGCTGATGATACTACCATTTATTCGTGTCATGATAAGAAGCCAACCCCCTTTGATTGCTTGCAGGGGGCATCTGAGCTTAGAAGATTTCACTTCTGCTACAGCATGGGGCTCACAGCGTCTGATGAACTTTAATTAACCAGATTAATCGCAATAATTAGACCTTCCTATATTTATGAACGGTAATGTACTCAATGAGACGCTTACCCTTTATTTTCTAGGATTAACTTCTACTTCTGATGTTTCTTGGAAACCTTATATAAATTCCGTTGCAAAGTTAGCATCTGCTAAAGTTTCTTCTTTTTATCGAGCTCGACACTTTCCTACTCTGGATTCTATTCGCTATCTCTATAAATCTCAAATCAGGACTTGCATGGAATACTGTTGCCATATCTTCTAATAATGCCCTTCCTCTTTAAAACAAGGTGCAAAAACGCATTGTAAACATAGTTAGACCTGCTCTTGCAGCCAGCCTTTAACCTCTGTTACATCGTCGTAATGTTGCTTCTCTTTTTCTTTTCTACAAATACTATAAAGGGCACTGCTCTAAAAAGCAAGCATTTCTTGTGCCATCTACTAAAATTCATTATCGTGTTACTCGTCATTCAATTAAGTCTCATCCTTTTTCTGTCACTGTTCCTAAGTGCTCCAAAAACTCTTACTCGTCTAGCTTTTTTTCTCGAACATCAGTTTTTTGAAATTCGCTTTCTTCATCTTGCTTTCCTGATTTATATAATTTGCAATCTTTTAAGTCATGTATTAGCTGTTATCTTGCTCTACAATCTTCATCTTTTCTCTTCCAGTAACTTCTAACACTAATTAGTGGTTGCTTGCAGCACTTTTGGAAGCGAAGATATTTAAAAAACAAAATATATACATAATATATGCTATTAGTTTATACATATACAACATATATATATATATATGTATATATATATATATATATATATATATATATATATATATATATATATATATATATATATATATATATATATTTTTTTTTTTTTTTTTTTTTTTTTTTTTACATATATATATATATATATATATATATATATGTATATATATATATATATATATATATATATATATATATATATATATATATATATATATATAAATGTATATATATATATATATATATATAAATATATATATATATATATACATATATATATATATATATATATATATATATAATATATATATATATATATATATATATATATATATATATATATACATATATATATATATATATATATATATATATATATATATATATATATATATATATATATATATATATATATATATATATATATATATATGTATATATATATATATATATATATAAAGGGCTGTTCTGTATGCTAATTTTTTTCAGAACATAGCTAATTGAAGTTTTTCCCATTTAACTACCACATTGTGGTTCAAAAATATTTTTTACTAAATTTTATTAGTTGCCCTGAAGGTCCCTCAAAGCCATTAAACATTTGACAGGTCTCTAATATAATTGAAAAAAAAAAATATTTAAAAATATGACAACTTGGTACTCAAAAGAAGCAATATCATTTAAAAATTTAAAAAACAAAAAGTATTTTTTATAAAAAAAACAATATTAGGTTTTTTTGAATAAAAACTATGGTTTTTAAACGGAAAATGAAAAAAAGGTAATGTTTACAACATTTTTAATAATAAGTTTTTTTAAGTTGTTTTTTATAAAAAATTAATCTAATTTTTAAAATTTTTATAAAATTTTGTTTCTTTTGAGTACCAAGTTGACATATTTTTAAATAATTTTTCTTTTTAATAATATTAGGGACCTGTCAAATGTTTTGCGGCTTTGAGGGTTCTTTAGGGCAAATAATAAATTTTAGTAAAAAATATTTTTGAACCCACAATATGATAGTTGAATGGGAAAAACTTCAATTAGCTATGTTCTGAAAACAAATTATATATAATATATATATATATATATATATACATATATATATATATGTATATATATATATATATATATATATATATATATATATATATATATATATATATATATATATATATATATATATATATATATATATATATATATATATATATATATATATACATTCGTACATATATCAGTATCTGAACAAATTTCGCTTTTATTTTTCAAATAACTTATTTACAGAATAATACGCCTAATAATTCGACAAATTATTTTAAAGTTAATAATGTTCAGTACTATTTTTCTGTAAATAATATATTTCTTAAGTAAAGGAAAAAGTTGTGAAGATACTTCATTTACTGTTTATTTGATTGACAGAAAACTTTTACTTTTTATTATATAAAGTAAAAGTTTAACGTTAGAAGATTGCAATTAACATCAACAATATACATTATTTTTATTATTATTTTATATTGATATTCTGGGTAATATAGTATAAGCCATTATCAAACTGAAAAAAACCATTATACCAAATTCATAAAATTAAAACAAAATTGATGTAACGTAAAAGATTTATTTAGTTTAACCATGGAAGTATAAAACAGATGGAAGTTCATCGAGCCGCAAACATCAAAGCAATTTCAAGTAGTCTCGGGAGTATGCTTGTAACCGACAATTAAAAAAAGTTTCACTGGATGAAAAAACAACAAAATTTACTGAAATGATCTTTATTAAAACATTAAAAATTATTCTAGGGATATGTTGCAAATTTTTAACCATTAGTAGTTGCATTTATTCAACAAAAGCTTTATTAAAACTCGGTAATTAAATAGAACCGCTTAATTTTAAAAGCATATTTTAGTTTAAGCTTCTTTTCTTGCTTCAAGTCATAACACGACATTTGATAAAAAAGACAACTAAAACAATTTTTAAAAAATCAAAAATATTGTTTTCTAAGTAACTAAAATTTAAAGTTTTATTAGCTGTATATGATAACTCCATTCATTCTTGTAGTACTCCATTCATTTAATATAAAGTTTATAAAAAAGTTGTTGTCTGCCGTTACGTTGCGCCATTTTTAATGTTTTTCATGAATATTATTGGCGAACCTTCAAAATACTATATTTTAAAATTATTATAAACGTATCTATTTGCGTCAACGTATAAAGATAAAGCGTTTAAGTACAGTCTTGATGTCGTTTTCTTATTGTTTACGAAACAAAAGGTTACAAGCATAGTCCCGAAAAATTTAAATGCGGTTGAACTTCCATCTGTTTTATACTTCCATGGTTTAACCAAGGACGTTTTAAAAGATAGACGTTTAACGTATTGTTTAAAAGCCAAGACAACCGCGCTATTTTTTGTTACAAATAACAATTGCAAAACAATAGAGAACAGATGTTAAATATGTTTAACTTGAGAATATTTTTACTTGATTTTGCGTCAAAATAACAATTGTCTCGCCTAGCCTAAGAAATATTTAAACCTTCCATAACACCTAAAATCTCTAAAAAGTTTTTAAATAAATAAAAACTTTTCATTATATGATTTATAAACTCAAACGGAATCTTTACATGGAAAAAAAAATTTAATCACAGAAAAATTTCAAAACAAAATTGTGAGACAAAATTTCCGACAAAAATGATAAATTAAATTGCTTAAAATAATAGTGAAAACTAAGTGTGGGGAATACAGACCACAAGTAATCTATAGTTTAATCTATATATGATCTACATACTTACCTACAACATCTAAAAAAATTCGTTTCACTTTGCAGCATTCATTCTTGCAAACTAAGTATCACTTTCTTACAAAAATATGATTTTTGATGTCTAAGTTTTATTAATAGTAAGTTCTTATTAAAAAGTGCTCACGTATCAAATTTGACAACAAAAATGATTAACCGATTAACTAAAACGCATTAATTAAAAAAAAAAAGTTTGAGATTTGTAGATAATTGCACTTTTAAAAAATACTTTTTAAAAAGTAGTAAGAAAAGCGAAATTATCGGAAAAATCTTTACTTTTATAAATTATTCAGAAAAATGACGCTAAAAATTATAGCTCGCATAGGTTTTTGTTTACTCGCGGCACCTCAGATCTATTACAATTGGTTAAACGTCCATCTATTAATACGTCCTTGGTTTAACAAAAAATGGAAGTAAGAGAAAAGATTAAAAAATGCAACCACTAAAAATCAATGGATAATTTTAAAAAGATATATATAAGATAATAAACAATATCATTCCAAAATTGTGTGATACACACAGTCCAATTAAAACAAAAGCTGGCTTTAATCTTATGCTTAAATATCAACTTAAACTTTTGATTGTTGCAAAAAATGACGCCGAAAAAAGGTTTCATAGGAGTTCAATCCAATTAATTGTCAATCATGAAGATTTTGTTACAATAGAATGTATTACCAATAAATCCAGAGAGATTGAATTTGAAAAAACTAAATATCGTTAAATACGTAAGTTAAACATTCTTAAATATACCAAAGAAAAATATTTTTCTAGCGTACGTAATATTACTTCATTACCAACTAGCAATATGGTAAAAAATGCAGTGTCAAACCTTACAATAAACTATTATATAACAACCAAGAAAAGTTATTATATCTTGACCCGCAATTAAATTATTCCGTTTGTGGACTTTATAGCATCAACTGAGGAATGTTTAAAATTAGAAAAAACTGTTTTTATTCAAAAAGCAGAATAGTTGCAACAACATGTTAGCAAAACATTAAACAAATTTTTATATGTAAAAACAGCTAGTAATCTTTCTATAAATTAATAACTAACTTTAAATGAATTTAAATAGTCGAATAAAATAAAGGTAAATCCAATGTGGATTTGCGATTTGAAATTCAGAACTAGCAATACAAAAAATTAAAGAGCAACTTCGTAACTACACCTTATCTGCTGTTGATCCTAATAAACTTTCTTTGTCTGAATTAACGAACTATCGGTAAATTAAAAAAAGATATAAAATTTGATAAAAAAACTGATGATATATTAAATTCTTCTAATGCTGTTCCAAATAGATTACATCCCAGCCGGCACAAGACGTAAAAAAGACGTGTTGTTTCTATCTTTAACATATCTTGTCTAGTGCAGATGCGGAAAAAACATATTTTAAACGTCTTTCCTAATCGGTATATTATCTTATCTTTACATTACGAATAAAATACGTTTTATTCCCAGTTGAGCCAGACAAAACGTTTTTTTGATAGAAAAAACATGTCTATGTTTAGTCGTTTGAAAGACTTGAACGTAATTACATACGTATACGTACGTAACTACGTCCAAGTAAATACTTTACAAATTCTAAGTTAAAAAAATGCCGTTTATTTTAAAATGCTTTCGTAAGTTAGAGGGTTTTGTTTGACGCCATTTTTTTAACTTCGAATTAAACTAATTTGTAAAGTGACCGTTTGTCTAATATAATATATTGTAGTAATATAATTATAAAGCTTGTATATAGTTTATATAGCATGTAGTTTTAAAACTTGAATTTTATAATTCAAGTTTAAAAACTATTTGTTATATGAACTATATACAAGTTTTATAAACTATAAATATATGCTATAGCGTATAGTTATATGTGGTAGAAAATCATAATGGTACCATAAGTAGAATTTATGTATACTATGTTATCATGGGTGTTATCATAATACGTTATCAATGATAATACATTAACGATGTATTATATCATAATGTTATAATGTCTATCATAATGCCAATATAATAGATAAATGATTAATATATATAGTACGATAATATCATACTTTAAATACAGTAAGCATGCTATTTTTTAATAATTATAACTATAACTAAAATAATTATATAAGTTAGAAAATTAATTTTAGCCATCAAAGTAAGTAAAAAATAGCATGCTTATACAGGCTATTTTGCAATAATTTATAACATAAAAGTATAATCAGTCATTTAATAAAGAAATTATTATGTTATCTCTTTATTTTTATAGCTACCTTATTGCATCATTAAATGAGTATGATTAAAACTAAGGAATATTATTATGCCAAAAAAAAATCAACTTTTTCCTTAATTAACACTGTTAATTTTGTATAAAAGTTCAAACAAGAAAATGATATAAAATATGTATGCACAAATAAGTTTCTAATATTTTTATTTCAATATGTGTATTTGTAACAACAAAATAGTAACACATGTTTAAAATATATGTATATATATATATACATATATATATATATATATATATATATATATATATATATATATATATATATATATATATATATATATATATATATATATATATATATAAACATATATATATATATATATATATATATATATATATATATATATATATATATATATATATATATATATATATATATATATATATAAATATATATATATACATATATATATATATATATATATATATATATATATATATATATATATATATATATATATATATATATATATATATATATATATACATATATATATATATATATATATATATATATATATATATATATATATATATATATATATATATATATTTAACTTAACAAAAAGGAAATTAGGTTATAAAAATAAATTAAAAAAAGTAAATTAATTAAAAGTATATGGCTTTTTTATGGAAGTACAGAAGAGTGCAAGGTGAACTAGCTTCTATTTTAAAAGATGAGTTTCAATACCCAATTACACCTATACTAAGCAGTGAACTCTCTGAAACAGAAAACAATTTCCTTATTGACGATGCTGAAAATTTATTAAACAAAACTGTATGTCCTGAAAACGAAAAAATCGATTATGATTTTAACTTAAGTGAAGAAGACACGTCTTCAGATTTTGATATTTGTTATAGCAATGAAGAAAATGCTGATAGAAAAGATAACCAAACTCTAAGCGGTCATTGTAAGTAGATATAATCTTCAAAGACTTTGTACAAATGAGTTACTAGCCATGCTTAAAAAACATGGGCATATACTCCCAAAAAATGTTTTTACCTTACTAAAGACACCCAAACACTTTGAATGCGAGGATAAGTGTGAAGGTTGCTACATTTATTTTGGAATAAAAAATGGCATTAAAAAACAGTTGCAAGTAATATCTAACTTCCTTAATAAAAACACTAAAATAGAACTTTGTATTAATGTTGATGGAGTTCCCATATTTAAATCATCTAAAGTTCAGATTTGGCCTATCCTTGTTTTAATTGATGCTTCTAATGTTAATTGATGCTTCTAAGTCTAAACCTAGTTTTGCTTCTGAGTATTTAAAAAACTTTACTGCTGAAATCAATTTACTTGAAGCTGATGGCATTATCTATGAAAGTTGCACATATAAATTTTTCATTAAATCTTTTATTTGTGATGCTCCAGCTCGTTCCTTTGTAAAGGAAACTATAGGGCATATAGGCTTTTATTCTTGTGAACGGTGTGAAACTAAGGGATCATATATAGATAACAGAGTAGTATTTAATGGTGATAAAGATTTTGCACTTCTTAACACTACTGACTTTAATAATTTTAAATACAATAATACTCATCAACATTTTTCGAGTTCTCTTGTTCGTACTCATATAAGTTGTGTAAACGATTTTGTTTTGGATTATATGCATTTGGTATGTCTTGGTGTTGTAAAAAGATTACTCAATTTTCTAAAAATAGGACCAAGATCATGTAAACTATTGACCACGCAAGTAAAACCTATTTCAGATCGTCTTTTAACATTAAATGGTAAACTACCATCAGAATTTGCAAGGCAACCAAGATCACTAGATGACTTAAAATACTAGAAAGCTGCTGAATTTAGACAGTTTTTGTTATACACTGGTTTGATTGTGCTCAAAGGAATTGTGTCTAACACTATTTATCAACACTTTCTTGCCTTAAGTGTAGCTATGCGTATACTATTAAATAAGAATAAAGAACTTCGTATGCATTATCTTAATTTTGCTCATTCGTTGTTATCTTGGTTTGTAAAAAGTTCAAAGCATTTCTG
The DNA here is from genome assembly GCF_022113875.1 of Hydra vulgaris. Classification (NCBI taxonomy): domain Eukaryota; kingdom Metazoa; phylum Cnidaria; class Hydrozoa; order Anthoathecata; family Hydridae; genus Hydra; species Hydra vulgaris. The sequence continues at coordinate 790,880 of NC_061167.1, read as the reverse complement.
TGGAAATAATTTTTGTGTTTATAATGTACATAGTTAATTGCATATTCATGAAGATGTTATTAATAAGCAGTGCTCACTGAATCAAGTTTCTGCATTTTTTTCTGAAAACTATATGAAGGTGTTGAAAAGTTTTATTAGAAATTCAAAAAGTGGCAAAACGTCAAGCTGAATTAGAGAGTTTTACGCATCGAATTCAATTTGCCAAAACTAATATTCCGTCTATACGCTTTCATGATTCAGTTTTTCAAATTGATTTTGAAAAATGGTTTTTGTTTTCTTGAAGAAAAACAAGATAATGGATACTATGTTTGTTCAACTTTCAGATTTAATCAATTGGAATCGTTGTTTGAAATGCCTATATGCTCGAAAGATTTAAACATTAGCTGTTTATCTAATTTTAAAAGCTTTAACATGACATCTAAAGTGTTGCATAGATCTAAAGTGTTGCATAGATCATATATAAACTAATTGTCTTACCATATAAACTTGGTCTTGCTTTTTTCCCTATAATTCATATGTAGTATCTTTATTGAAATTTTTATTTAATGTTTAATGTATTTTTTTAATGTATGTAATGATTATTTTTACCACATCTAAAAATTTAAAACTTTGATAATTTTCGTTTTGAATGTGATTTTTTTAAATTCGATTCATTTTAATTGTGAATTTTAAATTGAAAATTTCTAATGCTAAATACATTTTAAAATCTATTTTAAAATGTAGATAAATTTTAATTTATAAATATATATATATATATATATATATATATATATATATATATATATATATATATATATATATATATATATATATATATATATATATATATATATATATATATATGTATATATATATGTATATATATATATATATATATATATATATATATATATATATATATATATATATATATATATAAATATATATATATATATATATATATATATATATATATATATATATATATATATATATATATATATATATATATATATATATATATATATATATATATATATATATATATATTAGGGATATGACTTTTTTAACTTTTTATACAATTTGGACAACCCCATATTATTTTTGGATGAGTTTTTGCTATAAAATAATGAAGAAATGTTTATTTTCCTTCAAGTGTAAAATATGTCACGCCCCTCGGCTGAAATGTTTTATAATACAATATAGATAGGAATATAATATACTATATATATTACATATGGGCCAGAAAACATAAGTTAAAGAAATCATAACACTCTATATATATTTTATTATGTTATATTATTATATTATATATAATAAAATATATATAGGCGGTTGATATATATTATATATATAATTTTAAACACATATCAGACCTATGCATTACCACTTTATAATTTCTAGTTTTCTCTGCCGTGCCTAATTGTTTATTAATTAGTTTCAGATTTTTTTGTGCTGCTATTAATTAAAATGGCATACAAATACTGCCAATCAAGTGTTGAAAAAAATAAAGAGACTTATAAAAAAAATCTTGTAAAATTTCAATATTCGCATAAAAGTAGACAGTTTCAAATGTTAGAAAAATCTTTTCAAGAATATTCCAAAATGCCATTAAATAGTGATATTGTTAGCAGGTTTAAGTATTTGTCTAGTACTGATGTGAAAGCCAAAAAGCAAAAGATAGATCTTATTTCAGAAGAAGTTATAAGTTTGTGGAAAGAACAATTAAATTTCCTATGTCTGACAGAGCAGTCAGTGAAGCGAAAGATTAATGATGTTATAGAAAAATATGAAAGTCTCAGAAAAAAAGGGAATGCCGACCTTCTGCAAAAAGAGATTTTTGATATAACAAATCAAAATGGCATTTGGTTATCATCTAAAGATAAAAGATTTTATGAAATTCAGTTACAAAGCAAAGGAGAAATTGGATATGCTACTTCAAAGCTGGCAGGAAAGAAGACTATTCATCCATCAATTGTGCAAAAACTTTCCAGCCAACCTTCAGCATCTAAAAGTTTTTTTCATTTACTGAAAGTAGTAAAATAGAAAGAGACAACTCTAGTTCCGAATTTGAAGAAACTGATGAACAATTTGAGATAGATAATTAAATTACAGATGAAGAATATAATAATTTGAAGAAAAGACGTAAAAAATATAGTAGTTGTAAAATAGCAACAAAGTTAGTGGTTTGTGCTAAGGTATCAACTAAGAAAGCTTCTAAAATAGGTAAAATACTATCCTCAGAAGGCATACATGTTCCAGCGCCATCACAGTCTGGAATATACAAGGCTCTTTTTAATGAAGCAAAACAATTTAAAGAAACTTTAATTCAAGATTTAAAGAATGAGAATTGGAGTCTACACTTCGACGGAAAGCATATAGACCAATAGGAGTATCAGGTTGTCGCTCTTAAAAATGAAAGAAGTGAAATAAAGTTGAAGTTAATAGATGGAAAATCTATCACTATTATTAATGCCATAGCTGATATTATATATGAATTTAAACTATGGAATTCAATTAAAATGATTGTGACAGATACTACAAATGTCAATACCGGAAAGAAAAATGGTGTTGTTGTAAAACTTCAGGACATTTTTCAAAAAAAGGATTACAAAAACCTCAATTTGTACCATGTCAACATCATATCTTGGATAGAATACTTAGACTAGAAATGAAAGAAAAATTGGGAGAAAATCCGAACTCACCAAACATTAATTACTTTTTTACTAACGAGTTGTTAGAACATTATGAAACACTAAAGACAAATTTTTATAATGGTACAGAAGAAATAAAAGACACAGGAGGATGGCGAGATGACATGAAGTTTCTGTTTCATCTGACGAGAACCTACCGATACTATGACCAAAATAAATTTCCTCATATAAGATTTCAAAAAATCCCTAATATCAGTAATGCTCGGTGGAGTTCAAGAGCTATTTTAGTGTTGTTAGCCTACATTCTTATGCCAAAAACAAGAAACAAACTTGAATCTGAAGTGAAGTTCAAAAGTTTTGACTAAAAAGTAAGTCTAATTGAAAAAATTAAACCAGTCGTAACAGTTATATAAGAGACGGGAGGGTAGAAAATGTCCTTACTTTAAAGGAAATTTTCTACCCACCTGTGTCTTATATAACTGTATTACTTGTTTAATTTTTTTAATTAGACATTTTTTAGTGACTTATCCTACTTTTTTATTATCTGATTATCTAAAAGTATTCTTTAGAAGATAGATGTAAATAATTTTTCTCTTTTATCATTCTTTAAAAGTTTAATATGAATAATTTTTATTAAAATCAATATTTATATTTTTTATTTGATAAAATTTACATTTTAGTAACTTATCCAAGTTAAATAAGAATAAGAAAAATATATTTAAAGATAGAATTGATTTAATATTTTTTTGAAATGATTTTTTTATAATGATATTTTAAAAATTTATGGTTTTAGTTTTAGTATTTAGTAAAAAAATATATAACACAGCAAAAACATTTAAGTCAGATATTCAGTGGAGCTATATAGGCATTTTAGGTCATTGCAGTTTTGGTTATCCTTTACTTAATGGCCTATTAGTGGCAGCAGCCAAAAGTGCCTAACATATGTATGACCACTATATCACGTGTCGGAATGTTATTGGAAATATATATATATATATATATATATATATATATATATATATACACACATACAACCCTTGGAATTATGAAAAAAAAGTTTGGCAATAATTTGTCGACATCAATCAAAAAAGCAAAAAAAAGTTATTCAAAAGACTTACCATTAAACATAGAAGCAAGGTTAGCATTATTTGTCGACCTCAAACACTTTTAGGTTGGCATTGCTGCATGCCAATCCTAATTCTAAGGGTTATATATATATATATATATATATATATATATATATATATATATATATATATATATATATATATATATATATATATATATATATATATATATATATATATATATATATATATATATATATATATATATATATATATATATATATATATATATATATATATATATATATATATATATATATATATATATATATATATATATATATATATATATATATATATATATAAGTAATATGTTAACTTATAATAATTTTTCTGTTTTTATTTAAAATTTATTGAAAAAAATTAAGATTTTGTTTTCAATGTAGTTATTTTCTCCTTAATTCTGCTAATTTTTCTTTCAAAAAATGTACTTTCGTGACCAAATGTCTTTAAATAATAGAAAAATGTCTCCTTAAAATCCTTACTTATAGTGTCAGTTTTAAAAGTAAAAGTACAAAATACCCAGTAAGCACAAAGACGTTTACAAGACGTTTTAAAGATGTCTTTAAGGAGGTCTAAAAGGCGCACTTGTAGGCGTCTAGATCATAAGGCTAAAAGACGTCTAAATGAAGACGTCTTTATAAAAACGCGTTTTGACGTATGTTAGACGTTTTTTTCAAGATAAATTTAAGTACATGACGTAACATTTTCGCGTAGTATGTGGTATATATTCATTGTATTTATAACATCATATATTGTTATAACTTCGTATATACATAGTATATGTAGGATATACCAGCAATCTAAATAATATTGCTGTAATCACCACCAACGGTTGATGCATCAAAGATGAAAGTAATAAATAACAATAACAAATATATATAAAAACATTATTTAAAACATTTATAAACATTTAGATATAAACATTTAGATATAATAAAATTTAACATGCGAAATGCTAGCTAATTTTTGACCGCATATTTGACTTATTATATGGCTTGTGGGTGTATAAAAACTAAAAGTACTGATATTTAACTTATATATTATTCTTGCCATTTTCACTTATTATCATGATCAGTCAACTATCTATTAAAAAAGCAAAATAATTATTAATAAAAAAAAGATATATTATTATTATTATAGCAATTATTTTAGTGATTCCTGTGACAACAATTTTAGCAATTGTGTAAAAAAGTGATTTAATTTAAAGTAATTTACACTTAAAACTTGAACAAATTATTGAAAATAATAAAAACTATGTTTTTACTTTGAATATACGACATCTACTTAACGCGTAATGACAAAGCCGTCAAAAAGAAGTCATAATGACATATTTATAAACAGATCTCAGAAAAGACGTCTTTTAGCTTTGATCTAGACGTCTTTTAATGCGTATTTTAGACTATTTATTACGCGTCTTTTAAACGTACTTTTTAAACTTAAAAAAGACGCACTTTAAACGTCATGTTAAAATCGCATTTATTAAAGACGTCTAGAAGATGTCTTAAAAAAAGATATCTTCTAGACGTTTTTTTAATGCTTAAATAGACGCCTTTTAAACGTCATTTTAAAAACGCCTTTACAAAAGACGCCAAGAAGATGTCTTAAAAATTGACGTCTTTTAGACGTCTTATTATCTTCAAAAAAGACGCCTTTTAAAGGTCATTTTAAAAACGAATTCATAAAGACGTCTAAAAGATGTTTTTAAAACGTCTAAAAAAGTGCGTCTTTACCTAGACTAGTTTTAGACGTCTATAAGTGTCTAAAATGCGTCTTGTGCTTACTGGGTATATGTCAATAAATAAAATAAAAATGAGTTTTGCTAAAATTTAAAATTATTAGAATTAGTTTAAATTTAGAATTATTAGTTATTATTTGTTAAAATTAGTAGAATTTGCAGTATTAATTAAAATTTAGAAATAGATAGTGTGAAACATCAATTAGATACAATTTAAAGTTGAACAGAAAAATTAAAAAAATAAATAAATAAAAAATGCTAATGCTAAAAAAATAAAACTTGTAAGAATATTCTTTACTTTTCCATAAATTTTATTTACTTGTTAATTAAGATTTTATTTTTAGGAGCGTCAACTACATCAAGTGTCAGTTGATAAATATGTTTTGTTTCAATACATGTATGTATTTAGTAATACTATGTTACATTTTAGTTTTGTATTTCAAAAACTCATATTGTATTTATTTAAATATGCATTTAAGAAACTAGAAGTGATGTGTTTGTAGTTTTTATATCTAATTTTGTTTTAAATTAAAGAAATTTTATTTGATTAAATGTATTTAACTATAAAGTTCATTTTTATCTTTGCTTTCGGTTTTAAAAGAATAGAACAACGGTTTTGGCTATAGTTCATTTTATGCAATGGTTAATGTAACATAATTTATTTTATGTAATATGCCTAATGAATTTTTGTTAGTAAAACTACTTTAATTCATTTAGCTCCTCCAAAATTTGAAAGTCTGTGATTCAAAATTTTGCTTTTCCCAAAACAAAGTTAAAGAAATTATATGAAGTCAATGGTAAATCTTAAAGTTTTACAAAGATTAATGTAACTTATATTTTTTCTTGTAATAACTATCTTGGAAGTTATTTTAACTATCTAGGCCTTTTATCTTTATAAATAAATTTTTTTAATACTTCTCAATACTCAAAATAGGTACCTAGCCAATTCAGCAAGAAAAAAAGAACATTTAAGAATTTCCTTTCAAAAGATGTAGTTAGTAAAACTTTAAGTAAGTTATATAATATATATATATATATATATATATATATATATATATATATATATATATATATATATATATATATATATATATATTTATATATATATATATATATATATATATATATATATATATATATATATATATATATATATATATATATATATGTATATCTTTTTCATATCCTGTAACTTTAGGTGTTCTTCAAGGTTCAATCCTTGGCCTTATACTCTTTTTAATTTACATTAACGATCTTCCAGATATTATCACATCTAAGGTGGCATTGTTCGCTGACGACACTACTATTTATTCTTGTCATGATAAGAAGCCTACACTCTCTGATTGCTTGGAGGGGTATCTGAGCTTAAAAAAGATCTCACCTCTGCTACAGCATGGGGCTCACAATGGCTGGTGAACTTTATTTCAGATAAAAGTCAATTTTTTTAGGCCAATCGTTATCACAATAATTTAGATCTTCCTATATTTATAAATGGTAATGTATTCGATGAGTCATCTACTCTTCATCTTCTACGATTATCTTATACTTCTGATCTTTCTTTTAAACCGTATATCAAATCCATTGCAAATATAGCGTCAGCTAAGGTTGCATCTCTTTAACAAGCTCGACACTACCTTACTCTATATTCTATTCTCTATCTCTATAAATCTCAAATCCGTCCCTGTATGGAATACTGTTGTTATATCTGGGGCAGGTCTTCTATTGATGCCCTTTCTCTTTTAGACAAGGTGCAAAAACGCATTGGAAACATAGTTGGACCTGCTTGTGCAGCCAATCTCCAACCATTTTCGCATCGTCGTGATGTTGCTTTTTTTTCTCTTTTCTACAAATACTATAATGGGCACTGCTCTAAAGCTAGCTTTTTTCTTCGAACATCTGTTCTTTGGAACTTGCTTCCTTTATCTTGCTTCCCTGATTCATATAATTTGCAATCTTTTAAGTCATCTGTCAATTGTTTTCTTGCTCTACGAACTTAATCTTTTCTCTTCCAATAACTTCCAAACTGTTATAGTGGTTGTTCGCAGCCTTGTTGAAAGCCAAGATGTAATATATATTTTTTCTTTTATAATTTGTATATATATAAATTATAATAGCATATAGTTTTTTAATTTACTAATATATAGTCTTTATTTAATTTACTTACTTTTCTTAAGAGTAATGAAATATAAAAAAGGTTTAAAGTTGAGAATAGTTTTGATCTTTACTAGTGTGATTCTATCGCCAAGTTTCTTGAAGGTGATTAATCATTTCTCGATACTAATGTTGCAAAAAGTAGTATATTTTTTATTATGATTAAATGTTTAGTTTTTTTTTATAAAGGTAAATTACATAAAAAAATTTTGATCTGTAATTATATACTTAATGCTCACTTTTCAAATAAACATAATTTACACAAAATTTTTAAATTGAATAAAACACTAATGAATTGCTTCTCTGCCCATTATAACTGACACTAAATTGTTTCATATCAATTACACAAGTGTTATCTTTTGAATTTAGAAATAGAAATTATTAAATGTTGGTGGCTCATCATGCAGTGCATTTGAGAAAGGCATGCTTTTTAAGTAAGTATAACTTTACTATAAAGAGAGCATTTTTAATACCGCAATTATATTGCATACTTGATATACATAAATATATACGCTGGTCACAACAATCCAGTCAAAAATTTCTTTAAAAAAATAAATTTAGATTGTTGAGAAATTAGTATTTTTTGACGTTTGATGTTATGTTTATAAAATAATAATTATATATATGTGTGTGTGTGTTATTTATTTCTTTCCCCTTTATTTTTACATACTTATCTTAACAATATTTTTTTAAAGTTAAGACTGCTTCTCTGATTCCAACAGCAAAAAAAAAACTTTAAAATGCTGGTGGCAATATTTTAAAGAGTGCATCTAATCGAAAAGAAGGTGAATGACGTCAACTGTTCGAAAATTCGATTCTTAGAAATTAACAAGTGGAAGAAGAAGTTTACAAAGTTGTAATTTATAAAACTTAGCTTAATTAAATTATTAAAAAATGGAAATGATTTATTATTTTTTTCTTATTCTCAAGAAGTTCTGTGAAAACATAAATTTGAACCTTACGTTTAAGTAAAGCTATGTTAGAATACTTATTTTAGACGTCGAAATAAGAACGTTTAAATTAGGTTATTTAAAGACGTCATTCGGCGTTTCCATTTAGTACTACCAAGCGGGCATTTTGACGTCCTAAGGACGTCCGTAAGACGTCTTAAGTCTCGTCCGTAAGACATTCTTAGTTGGACTCAAATGAAAGGCTTGAAGACGTTTATTTCAGACGTCCTAAAGACGTTTTTTTAAGACGTCCTAGAGACGTTTTTTGCACACGTTCTAAAGACGTCTCTAACTGGTCTCATATGAAAGACTTAAGGACGTCTTTTTTAGACGTTCTAGAGACGTTTGAATTTTACCAAGTCATTCTTTTAAAAGTTATATAAAAATGCAATGATTTACAATACACACCTTAGATTTGCCTTAATCTAGGTAAGAGAAGTTATAAAAAGAAATCAATGTAAATAAAGTGTAATTTGATATATTTAAAATAAATTAATAACTTTACAAAAAATAAGAATAATTTTTCAAACAAAGTTACACTTTCCAAATTAAAAACTACTAAGTACTGTAGAATATAATCGATCATTATAAATAGAAAAAAATTGCGAAAAAATGGAAAATAACTAAAAAATACAACAGCTAATTAAGTCATCATTGATCGAAATCCATATTAGTAGATGTTCTCTTTAATTGGTCAGAAGAATGCCTAACTACTCTCCCAATAAGTTGGATGGTATCCATTTTGGTTAAGTTTTTATTTGACTTTAAAGCAGCTTCTAATAAAAACAACAACACATATTTCATAAAGATCATAAAATAAAATATACTTGGATACATGTCATGCTCCATAGCCAAAAATATTAAAAAAAAATTATTTTATTAAAATATCATTTTTAATTTTAAAAATCAATCAAACACATTAATAAGCTAGTAAGAATACCAATGACAGCGTTACATAGACTTGTCAACTCTTTGAACTTTTTTTTCTTC
>NC_061167.1:755459-780292 GCF_022113875.1 Hydra vulgaris | reverse complement strand
CACTTTTTATGCCTCGCAAAGTTCGAATAGAAAGTTGAAAGCACTTCTCCATCCAGCGTTTTCAGAAGCAGTTATTTTGACTTCACCTGTATATTTCGTCTAAAGGTTCTCATACTGACTGCAAATGTTATCAACAAATTCATAGTTTATATCTGGTTTCTGTTAGACTGTTGGAACACAGAATTCAAGTAAATGTTGTAGAACCAAGTCAAGGATGTGGTGTTGACACCCAATGTACTGCGGTCTAATAATACATTTTCTTTCAAATTCTCTATAAAGCCGAGCGATTATTCTATACTGCTACCAGTGTTGACTGCTGTTTGATTGTACACAACCATTTTAATACTCTTCCACGCAATTAAGTCATCTAAGAGCTTCTCCAATCCAGAAAATATGTTTGCAGCCGAACCAGAATCACATTTGAGGGTACCTAAATTCAATTTCCTTGAAGGACTTTTCAAGAAAACAACTTCATATACTTTAGGTGACAGTTTCTTTCCATCAAAATGCAAACAAAAATCATTTTCCTGCCAAATAATGCGTTTTAATTCAGCAGCCTTTCTAATTCCATCTCTGACCACTCTTCTCCATATTCCAGTTTGTGATGGTGTGGGTAACTTAGCAGAACATTCAGCAGCTAGGCTAGAACAAACCCTGTATGATTGTCTTGTAGATAGAGAATATTTGGTAACCAGATTTGCAGCAGCCTTGGTTTTTTGATATTTTTTCTTCTTTGTTTCCATTTTAGGTATAAAATCATTACCAGGTGATATTTCGGCATCTGTTATTTGCACAGATTCATGAAGATAAGATAACTTTTTAACGTTTAGACGGATTAATTGCTGAGACTTGTGCAAGCTTCCCAGTTGTGTATCCAACAGTACCATGAGATTCAATCTGCTGTAGGTAAAGTTGTATGTCTTCAGAGGACAACCAATTTCCTTTAGTTTTAGTTATATTAAAGAGTATTGCTAATTCCTCAGGAAATCTTTAACCCTTTTACTTTCTGTATCTCACATATGCATCAATTAGATTTGCAATTTTTGGTTGGACACGTTGCATTAATACGACAGAAAAATTCAATTTATCCTAAAGTAAATTCAGTTTCTTTGCAATAGTTTCTATTCTTTTTTTCATCTCCTTCATTTTATCATGTAATCCAAAAAAATTCCCAACAATATCCCTGTTAGGCGGGATTTTGCAGAGTTCATTTAATTCAGTAACTCGCAAAATTTTTTCTGAACGCCTAACAACTTTGCTTTTTATATTCTGCTGCCATACATTGGAGTTTTTATTAACTAGGTTACGTGATAGTTTAGACATGTCTTTATATATATATATATATATATATATATATATATATATATATATATATATATATATATATATATATATATATATATATATATATATATATATATATATATATATATATATATATATATATATATATATATATATATATATATATATATATATATATATATATATATATTTATATATATATATATATATATATATATATATATATATATATATATATGTATATATATATATATATATATATATATATATATATATATATATATATATATATATATATATATATATATGTATATATATATATATATATATATATATATATATATATATATATATATATATATATATATATATATATATATCATGAGTTATCGTTTTTTTCTCTTGTAAAAATTGACATTTTTGCTTTTCAAAAAGTCATTAAACCTAAAATATTGAGTTCTCTTTTAAATCTTTGATTAAATATGAATCTAACACTCTGAGGATCGTCTGTGAAGTTTTGTAACAAGTTAAGTAAAAGATATATATGAGTTTATCTCTGATGTTTGAATGTGATTTTTCGACTAATTTTCAATAATTGTTATCCATTTTTTTTAAAAAAAAAAGATTTTCTAATATTTAGTTAAAGAAAAACAGCTCTATATTCAAAAATAAAGTCTTCATTTTTAATAAAGACTTCCTCTTGTATGTTAAAATATAAATGTTATAAATATTTGACATTAAAAAAATTTTCGGATTTTTTAGAATTTTAATATTTTTACTAAACATATTTAATAAAATTTGTTTAGTAAAAAAATATTTTTCAGTTTGTATAAATAGTATTCATATAAAATAGTATGAAAATTTTTTACAAATATCTTAACTAATAAAGTGGTATTGGCTAAATATCAGTGTCATTTATTTTTAAACGAGAAATGCAGTCATTTTATAGAGTATGGTATTGTTTGTTATACTTTATCATGTTATTAGGATATTTAATCACACTACATATTTCTTTTAATATAAAAAAAAATGCTTGAAATGTTTTGATGTTCGAATTTTAATCTTTTTATTTTTAAGTTTTCATAATTGTTTATATTTTTCTTTTTTTTGTTATGTGTTTTTTTTTATGTTTCATTTTGTATTCATACATTTCAATGTTAAGCTTTCATTAAATTTTGAAAATTGTATGCAAAAGATAAAACTTTATTCTGCTTTTTTTTATTTTGTATACATTATTAAATACTTTAATAAAGGATTTTTTTTATTTTGTATACATTATTAAATACTTTAATAAAGGATAAATAATATACTTTGTTGTATATTTTTAACTTATTATTAAGTTGTAATTAAATCAATAAACATTTTTTTAATTGATTTTATTTTGATATTAATTGCAACAGTGTAATTATAAAAAGACTTCTAGGTTTGTTGAGACTGGTACTGTTGTGATAAAAAGTATAAACAGTTGCGAAAAAATTTTTCAGAAATTATAATTAAAATATTCAAACAGATGTTTAAATATACTGTTACATTATATTAGTAATAAACTGAATTGTCAACATAATTTTTTATTTTTGCAGCTTTAAATGTTTTCTATTAAATGTTTTTCATTCATATGTTGGTGCATATCTTAAAAAACTGTGTTTCACTCATTTATATTTAATAATATTCCTTTATATTTTTCATGTTCAAAAACAACAGCATTTCGTAGTTTGATTTTTAAAGTTTATAATTATCTGATAGAAAATATCAGGAAAAACTTTGTATTTGGTTATAATAATCTGATATAAGGTAACAGATTATTTTAAACATTGATGTCTGGGTTAATGTTATTTAAGTAAAGCCATGATTCAAGTATATACAATTCAAGTTCAAGTATATAACCCAGCGGTAGTGGTGTAGTGTTAGAGCGCTCGCTTCATAAACGAGTGGTTCCGAGTTCGATCCCAACCACGTCCCTGGTAGTACCGCGCTCAACTCGTTTCTCCGCGCAGCGGCCTTGTTCGTCAAGGTTCGTGTTTCGGAGTTATAGAGTTGAGAGAGGGTTATAGCCACAAATAAGTAGCCTCCTCGTCTGTAGTGGCCTTCTCGGCCTTGAGGAGGTGAATTAAAATAAAAAAAAATATATATATATATACTGTGAGCTTCAAAATAGGTATCACAGATATAATGGCTTGCAAAGTTGTAAGGCTTTTGTTAAAAAATTTGTGCTGGCAAATATGAAAAAGAATGTACAAGCAAAAAAATATTTTGGTTTGATTTTATTTCTAAATAATATTTTTGCTTTTTAATTATATCAATTTCAGAAATTCTATTTATTCAAAATAATTAATATATTTTCTTAGACTTGGATTCTATTTATATCATTTCCAGATATTTTAATATAACTTCATAAAAAAGTTACTTAAAGTACATGAAGTGCATACATAAAGTAGCTCAAAATCAAGTAGTATTCAAAATGTGAAACAAAATTGTTTCTAGTATTACATGTTATAATAATAACGAAAAGATGACACCTTTCTTAATGTCATGTTTTGTTTTTTTGAATAAACTAAGATAAAGATGTTATTAGTAATTATATTGGATTAAATCTAAGATATTATATTGGTTTAAGATTAAATTATTCTATTGGTTCAAGATTAAATTAAGGTTAGCTATATAATTCACAACATATCTAAAACTAGGCTGTTCGACAAGCTATTTATGAAAAATAATTTACAAATTGAATGAAAATAAAACACATATAATAAATTGATAGGACAGTAGGATAGGACAGTAAAAACAATTTCGTAAGTCTTACAATGCGAGTCTGTACGTTCCGGGTCTGTGTTTTTTCACATTCCTTAAAGGGAAGAAAACGTTTTCAGTGTATGGTTTTTACATATTTTTTGTTCCACTTGACAAGTTCTTTCGAATAGCATACATATTTTTTAAATTTACGATTGTTTTTTTTTGTTGTTGTTGTTGTTGATCGTAGGAAGTTTTGGCAAATGTAAAATTTATTTGACAAAAGTGGTTTCTAACGCGCCTGTCCATACAAAAGTCTTAATCTTAATATAGCAGCCCTCACTAATACATACACGCTTAAACGTCATACAAATATGGAGGTATTTAACATACTTATATTATCGAAACAGAGTTCATTAAAATTGAGTGGAAAATACATTCCACGTTTTAAACTTTTTTTGTATAAATAATATAGATAATTTTTTTACAATTAAGAAATCATATAAATATGGTAACATATAAGTTATAGCTAATTTATTTAAAAAAGTAAACTAGTAAATAATTTAGCCTTGTATTGATTGAATAACATTTTATTTCATTTTAGGCGACAATTAAGTTGTATCTGATAATGCTCAGCAGCCATATTCACATCACTCCGTTAAACTAACTGAGACTTTTATTGTTCATTATAAAAAAAGAACTCTGACCAGGCGATTTTAAAACAGAGAAAATTAAACAGTATTCTAATCCTACCGTTTAGGTTTCCGCAAACTAACCACTCCGATAAATTTTTCCTTTGAAAATCCTCCGTAAACCAAATCCGTTAACTAGAAATTTCTGCTGTTTTTTTCTAAACGTTGCGATGCCAACAGACGAGGATTTTGTGTAATTACTAAATCTCAGCCGGTGATTTCTTACATTAAGGTTAATGAGAAATTCATTAAATTTAATTTAAACACGCTACAAACAAAAAATTAGGCAGCTTATATCTAAAAAACACTTAGTTTTGTTGATTTTATTTTTTTGTTTATGTCTCTTCACACTTATGGATTACACATTTTCTCATAATTCAACTTTCATCTATTTGTGTAAAACAAAAATTTAAATAAAAGTAAATTTTAAGTAAATAGAAAATCATTGAATTTTCATATTGTACCTGATCAAAATAAAATAACGAAGTAATTTTATTGCGACATATTTTAACTAATTGCGATCTTCTATATTGCACCAAAGTTGACTTTTTATTCTCCTTGTGTTTAAACCACAAAACAATTCTAAAGCAAGTTACGTCACTTCATATAATCATGCAATGCAAAAACATGAGTCGGAAAAGTAAAACAAATCAGAAAAATCGAAAGTGCTCCTTTAAGTAGCACTTGAATTATTAAAGGAGGATTTGGAAAATCCTTGGCCGCAGCGTTTAGATTTTACTATGTGCTTGTTATAAAATTTTCCGTACCACGGGGCCTATTATAAAACTAATATTGTTAGTTGTTATAAAAAGTTAACATATATATATATATATATATAACATATATATATATATATATATATATATATATATATATATATATATATATATATATATATATATATATATATATATATATACATATATATATATAAATATATAAATATATATATATATATATATATTTATATATATATATATATTTATATATTTATATATTTATATATATATGTATATATATATATATATATATATATATATATATTTATATATATATATACATATATATATATATATATATATATATATATATAATATATATATATATATATATATATATATATATATATATATATATATATATATATATATATATTTATATATTTATATATATATATATATATATATATATATATATATATATATATATATATATATATATATATATATATATATATATATATATATATATATATGTATATATATATATATATATATATATATATATATATATATATATATATATATATATATATATATATATATATATATATATATATATATATATATATATATATATATATATATATATATATATATATATATATATATACTAACTTTTTCATATAGGCTCGCTTTATGATCTTCATTTAAATTTTGTCTATATAAAAATGTATTTGATCTTAATTTAAAATCTTATTAATGGACTAGTGATCGTCGACTATTTAGTGAAATAGTGCATTTATTTACTTCTGTGGTAATATTTCTCTTTGTTATTGTTGCTACGCAGTAAGGACTATATAATAAATTAATTGTATTATTAACACAGTGAGAACCATAAAATGCAATAATTATAATAATAAGGGAGTGAGAACTTTATAATACAATAATTGTATTAATAAGGCAGTGAGAACTTTATAATACAATAATTGTATTACATGGTTCTTACTGCATTGCAACAATATAGTAAATTGTTTCTGAACCTAATCAGTGTTAATGTTGAAAACAATGATCAAAAACAATCTCATTTAAAATGTTAGAATCAATACAAAATATAGAAAAAAATTATCGAGTTCTAGCTGGAAACTTTCAAAGCACTTATGGCGTAGTAACCTACTTCAATAATAAAAAACAACTCCTTCCCACGATAATACAAGGCTGAGCAGTTCCTTGTAATTGAATTCAAAAGCATTGTAAATAACAATCTGCATAGAAGCAGAATGCAAGACCATAATAAGTCAATACTACAAGCACTCCTTGCAACATAAAATGCCTTATTTAGTGGAAAAAGAATTCCAAGAATTAATTTTTTCTTTGCCGCTTTAAGTTGCAGAAACCATTTCGGAAAGGTGCTCTTAGAGAGCTCATCATAAATTGTTTGGGGAAGATGGTCTTTACAATTCATTTTTGATTTAAAAAACCCGAAATTGAAGTCTAACTAAAGTCTGGTAAACACTATTTCTTGACTTGAAACGGCTTAAAAATCTATGGGAGGACGACACATTGATTACAGAAACGTTATATTTTTGTTTTTGCTTTGATACATTTAAAACTTCTATTTGTCAAGTGTATATAATCATTTTTATATTGCATAAAAAAAAGCAAATTTTGATAAATATTATTTTCATAAACGTTTTGAAAAATATTTTAAACTCTTTATTTTAAAATTTATAATAATAAAAGAATTTTGTTTCAATTAAATTTTTTTAGTAGAACTATTTAAAAAACTTTTCTCCAAAAAAAATAGAATTTATTATTCCAATACAACATTTTCAAACCACAATTTATCATTTTTGGTTAATAAAAAAAAATTATATCAGAACCCCAAAAAAAAAATTTGTTTTTTTCAAACCAAGTTCGTAAGTCTTTTCTCCGAGGAGTTCATAGAGTTGACAATACACCTCGTATTCTATTAATTTAAGCACAATAGGTAGAACTGAAATTGGTTGACTTTTTTTAAGTTCAAAAGAACGGAGTCCGAATATTGTTTAAAACTTATTAATCGGTTGTTAGTGAGATAATATAGTGACTTAAAATTTGTTAAAAAAAAAACTAATTATTTATAGAAAAACTATCAGCTGTTAATGTCAGGTTATAAAAACAAGTTACAAACAAGTTTCTTATTGCAGTTAAGTTTTAATAGGAAATAATATAACAAACAAAATTTCCTGGAAAATAAAATTTATATATTTTGGGTTACATAAATTTAAACATTAAACAATATTTGCATTGTTTCATTTTATTAGCGCATAGTAAAAATAGCAATAATATTTTAAAACGAGAAAAAAAATGACTAAACAAAATCAATAATGTAGTTTTTAACAAATTTCAGAGTCTTAAAAATTTATTTATTGCAAGCCATTATAAAAATTTAATAAATAGTACGGGTCTTTATCAAAATAAAAAATACCGGCCATTATCGAAAATAAAAGGTACGGGTCGGAAATAAAATAATTTGTAAGTTGATCAAAACATTCATTAGATCCAAAACACAATCGTCTAAAGTTGCAGTTTGTTGAAAACTGGAATTGTTGAAATTAGATCGAGTTTTTATTTTCATAGATTTCAAATTAAAATTAAAATTGTTAAAGATTTAAAAAATTAGTAGTTATTCTCAGATATTCAGACCATCATCTGCATATTTGTTAGTTT
The DNA here is from genome assembly GCF_022113875.1 of Hydra vulgaris. Lineage (NCBI taxonomy): Eukaryota > Metazoa > Cnidaria > Hydrozoa > Anthoathecata > Hydridae > Hydra > Hydra vulgaris. The sequence continues at coordinate 772,137 of NC_061167.1, read as the reverse complement.
AGTTTAGTTTGTTTAGTTAAATAGTAATAGAATTTCTTAAATTATAATTAACCCTCCTTACCTTTACCATCAACCAAAAAAATTATAACAGCTTTAATGAAATTTGATTAGTATTAGCATAGATAATTGGAAAAAAAAAGTTCAAAAATAATGAACTTTAAAAAAAAAAAGCAAAAAATGAAAACAATTATATTACCATTACTTAAGATAATTTACAAATACAACATTATTAAATTTGTTTAATGTTGAACCAACACTTGTTCATTAAATCTCGCCCTCCTTTAACAGTTGCCACAAATTCAGATAAAAAAGCTCCTTTAATGGTGTTAACTACCTCATATTTATCTTTTATGCTTAAGCTACAGAATGAATACGTTCTAGAACCTGTTGGATCTACGTAACACGGTAAATGTGAATCAAAAGCAAATTGCTTTATAAAAGCGCAGCTGAGTTTTTCTAAAAATTTAAAAAAATTTTAAATAATTATATAAATCAAAAAAACTACGTTTTAATAAAACCTTAAGAACTGATTATGAGATCAAAAATTAAATCATAAACTAGTAACAAAAGTTAAAGTTAAATGGAACAGTAAAAAATTAAAATAAAAATTTAAATGTTGTATTAGTATTTAAGTTTTTAAACTTTAAATAATTTATAACTTGAAATAACAAACAAAAGTAAAAATAAATATTTTTTATATGTTGTAAAAAAATTACTTTTCACCCTTTTTATATCATTGTTATAAAGTTTAAAAATTATAAAAAGTCTAAAAGTTGTAAGCAAAATAAAATAAATAAGTGTACCGTTAACTTTGCTTTTTAATAAAGAAGCAAGTTTTAATTGGAGACACTTTTTCACTGCAGCTATCCATTTCTGTCCTTCTGAAGAAAATTTATTAAGATTTTTTTCGTATTTATTACAGTAACTTAAAGCATAGTTTAATGCATAACCTTGAGTTCCACAAGTATTTATATTTTCCAAACAATCTTTGTACCAGGAGCAATCACTACCAGTTGGTTCATTACAGTTATATCCCGAAACTTGAGAAATTGTTAAGAATATCAGAATGATTTCTAGCCTAAATGTTAAACGTTAATTAATCAATGTTTTACGATAAAGTTTAAGATATCAAGCATCAAAACGTAGTTAAAAAATATATTTTCTCTCCCATATATATATATATATATATATATATATATATATATATATATATATATATATATATATATATATATATATATATATATATATATATATATATATATATATATATATATATATATATATATATATATATATATATATATATATATATATATATATATATATATATATATATATATATATATATATATATATATATATATATATATATATATATATATATATATATATATATATATATATATATATATATATATATATATATATATTATATATATATATATATATATATATATATATATATATATATATATATATATATTATATACTGCACTCAAAGTAAATAAAATGATCGAAATATAGCTTGTTAACCCTGTATCGATCTTCAACATTCTTTTTTTTTCCTTTTGTGACTATGATCAAGCTTTTTTTTAAATTTAAAAAATGTTTATATCGATTTATTTTATCAAAACGCATTTTGATATTGAAAACATATGAACTAACTCTAAATGTAAACGTCAATTTAAAATGTTTAAACACCTTGTAATTGTTTAAACAACAATTTAATATTGAATGAAACTTTTTACTTGAAATTATAATTCAATAAAGTTAAATGATGTACTGAACATTCCAATCCCTAAAATTTTCATTAGTAACAAAAAAAGTTGCAGTTAGCCGCATAAGAGTTGTGGCATTGTAACTTTTTATAAAAATACTTAAAACGGTGTAAAATAAAACAGCAGCTACAAATCTATTGTTTCAAAAATCATCTTTCTTAGTAATATAATATAATATATATTTCGCCATAAAGAAAATATTTACAAAATTAGACTTTATAAACTGTATATACACGGCTGGGGCAAGAAGAAGACAAATTCAGTCTTATCGACAAGCCCCTTCAAAAAAGAATATAAGTAACAAACAAAACAAAAAAACCAAAAAAACACAAAAATCCGTTATCACAATATAATATATGCGTAAGGTACATATATAAATACAAATATCTAAATATTTTTCATTAAAGTTTAATTTTTTTTTTTAGTTTTTTTTTTTTTTATTAGGATATCAAATTTCAATAGTAAATAAAAATGAGATAAAACATGATAATTTAAGAAGGTAAAGATTCAAAATAAAATCAAAAATTATTATGTTAAAAATAAATTAAATATCAAGTAAAAAACAAGTGATTACTCCTATTTAAAAGTTTCAGAAGAAGTCAAGTTCATTGTCAATTATCAAAAGTTTGCTTTTCATTTTTTTTTTAATTGGTCAAGGGAAGAAATTTTTTTAAACTCGTTATCCAATAGGGTGTTCCATAATTTAGGTCCTCTGATTGCTATCGAGAACCTAGTTGCAGAATAATATTTTTTTGGTTTAATATAGTTGTTGTTTAAAAATTTTGTTGGGTATAAATGATTTATTTTTTCGAAAAATGAATTAAATAAAATGGGTGCCATTTTATTATCTACTTTGAACATAAATATAAAAATATGATATAGGTTAAGTTGAAATACGTTAAGTATTTTGAATTTATTTAAAAGTAGTTTAGTGTGCGAAAAACGATTCTCATTTCCAAATTATTCTTAGAGCGTGTTTTTGTTTAATTAGAAGCCCTTTATTTTTAGATAAATTAGTGCTGCACCAAGCAACGTTAGCGTAAATTAGATAGCAATGAATAAAAGAAAAGTAAATAAGTTTCAAACAAGTTGGTTCAACAACTGTTTTTCTTTGTATAAAAGGCCTATATTTTTCGAGATTTTGTTTTGGATTATTTGTATGTGCTTCTTCCATGTTACGTTTTCATCTAAAACAACGCCTAGAAACAACAAAGAACCTTCTCTTTTGACATAAGAGTTAATAATAAAAAGCTTAGGAAGTTGTAAGGGTATGTTACCTTTATCATGAAGACGATGGAAAAAAGTATATTTTGTTTTTTTAATATTTATAGACAATTTATTTGATATAAACCATTCCCTTAGTTTCACAAGCTCCTCGTTTACTGTTGTAAATAAAAAATTAATATCTTTATTTGAATAAAATACGTTAGTATCGTCGGCAAATAAAATTGAATTTAAGATATTGGATATAGTATAATATTATAAATTATTACCATCTTTTGATAATATTTATTTTAAAATTAATGGTTACACACGAGCAGTAAACGCCTGAGGAAAGAAATGAAATACATTAGAATAAAGGAGAACTATACATCGAATGAAGCATATTTTGACAGTTGTCAAGACATAAGTAAAGATTAATATAGAAATATTTAAAAATAAATAAGACAGTGCACTTAAAACAGTATTTAACAATAATAATAATAATAATAATAATAATAATAATAATAACAATAATAATAAAAATTATTTTATAAATACATATATGAAAAAAGATATACAGCAAATATATCACCAAACAAAAAACTTATAAAACAAAAAATTAATTACAAAATAAAAAGTATGCTAACAACAATGAACGGCCTTAAAATGGAAACAAAAAACTTTACTGATTAGATTAAAATATCATATGCTACCTAATATTTTTGAAGATCTTTTCTTTATTATAGATTATAAATATCAAACAAAGCATTCATTGCTTATCAGGTATCAAAAACTTTTTTTAAAAAAAATCTGAACTCTCAATAACTTACCGAGAGCCACATTTGTGGAACTCCTTTCTCCCAAAAATAGTAAAACTACAACTTCAATCCAAACTTTTAAAAGTATCTTAAAAAAAAAAGTTACTTGATTATTACGTATCTCAAATAATATTTTATTTTTATCTTCTATTTTGTTCTCCCTTATTTTTAATTTCTTTAACTTTTCTTTTTGTTAAAAAACGGCATCATACATTATATCATTACTTATTTTTTTCATTTGTATTGTATTTTATATATATGTATTTGTGTGTATGTGTGTATATATATATATATATATATATATATATATATATATATATATATATATATATATATATATATATATATATATATATATATATATATATATATATATATATATATATATATATATATACCCCGCAACCTACACCTTATCTATACTGCAGTAAATAAAGACTCACTACAAGTAGCCAAAACCCAACAATATCCAAATTTGTAAAAGACTAATATATTTAATAGATGATATGATAAAAAAATGTGTAGATCTACTGTACATTTTAAATAAAAATAAATAAATTAAATCACTTACCACACCATCGGTAGAAAAAAACTAAGCATAATAAATTAAAATTCTAATAAAAACACTATAAAGCATAATAAATTAAAGTTATTATAAAAACACTATAAAGCATAATAAATTAAAATTATTATAAAAACACTATAAAGCATAATAAATTAAAATTATTATAAAAACACTATAAAGCATAATAAATTAAAATTATTATAAAAACACTATAAAGCATAATAAGTTAAAATTCTAATAATAAACTCTATAAAAACCTTTTTTTAATAAAAACACCATAAAGTCTTCAAAAAAATCTAACGCTGTCATAGATACTTCATTCAAATTTTGTTTACCAATCTAAAATGCACGAAAATGAATAACCGGCGCAACTTAAAATCATCACTAAAAATCAAGTAGTATATGATGATGGAAAACAACAACAACAACAACGACAATATATTTTGTGTAAAAGATGTTACAAAAACACAGGTCATTGCAAATAGTGTTTTACTAATAAAGCGCAATGACCTAAATAAGATAAAAATAATAATAACAATTATAATTATAATATGTAATAAGTAAAATCACAAAAAAAAGTAGGTTATAATAGAAAGTTAAGTTAAATAAGTTAACATAATATTAACTAATAAAAGTAAAATTGCATAAAAACTTATTTGATTATACCATAAAAAAATCAGACTTTTTGAATATATATAACATAATTGATATAATGTACATTTGTATATACACTTAGGGGCTGTTCAAATAATACGTGACATTTTTTTAGGCATTTTTAGAGACCCCCTCTACCCTATATGACACTTTGTGGCATTTTTAATAACTCCCCCACCCCCACCCCTGTGTGACGTGACAAAGATAAAAGTTTTGAATTTTCACAAGTGTCTATTTAATTGTAACAGTTCATATTAAAAAAATACAATTGACATGTTTCTGTTTAAGAAACATGTCCTAAATTTGTTCCCAAATTGGACTTTGACCTTCAAGTATTGGAGTTCCATGCTCTTCAATAATTATTGAAGGCCAGTTGAGATCAGAGGTATCAACATCCTCCTGATCATGCCATTCAATTGTTTCTTTGTCTGAATTTAAAAAGACACACATGAGTTCAGATAGACGTTGAGCAACTAGGCGATGAGGTTTAACTTTTTGAATCTCATTCGATAATCCGATAGTTGAGCAAACTGTTTTGTGCTGTTTCATTGATTTGTTAGTGGCAAAATATAGGCTACAATTGGTACAAATTCTTTTTGGTAAGGAACTTTGAATGCTCGGACATGAATAGTCGTATGGCAATCCTTTGGGAAACTTTTTTGTAATTGTCTTGGGAAAAATTGTTTTGCTTAGTGATAAGTTTAAAAAGACGCTTGCAAAGTTATTCTTTGTATTATTGCACTCAAGGCCATTTTCTCCTTGGAACAAAGAAATTGGTGGAGGCAGAAAACCAGTTGGAATAAGATGGAACAGTGAGCTGCGACGATGACCACAGCAGTTTTGATCATTACATTTTACAATTTGAAGCAAGTATTGACTTTCTTTGACATGTTTAGCATCCCATTCTGCTCCAAACTGCTTTAATTGTACACGATTTTCACTGTTTGGTTCTCTGTACTCTGCAATAGTTTCAAATCCATCAATGACTGTGCTGGACCAAATTTGTGCAAGAACTTCGCCAGCTTTGGCAAAATTTGCCTTCTCCATAAGTTTGTCTGTAGTTTCTCCTCTTGAATTAAGATGGCTTCCAAAATGATTAAATAGCAGTATAATTCCTGCAAGGTCATGGCTTAGCGGAGCCATTCTTCTCTCTACCCTGTTAAAGGCACTTCTGCCAGGAGCATTGGTTGCCACAAACATTGCATCAAGGTCATGCTCTTTGAAATAAGTCTTGGCACAATGAATTGTTTTTTCATATCTTGGATTTTCGTCTGGCCCACCATCAACAGTTTTAATCATGACTGGTTTGCTAACTTCATCTTCAGTAAATAAGCTGTTTTTAAATGCAGGAAGAGTTTGGTTCTATTAATGTCTTCTAAGTGACTAAGTGCTGTTGATGAATCATGTTTTGCACTTCTGATTGCTATGTATGTTGGGCCAGAGTATGTGACTGCTTGTTTTTCCATGCAATCTTTTTTGATTTCTATGGCTGCAATTACTGAAGAAATAAGTTTGTGTTGAGGAGCAATTACAAAATCATGATCAGCTAAAGTCACCTTGTACTCCATATGCATCATGATTGGTGCTTGTTTGTTTGCAGCTGTCAATCCAATTGGCACTCTAGCTTTATCATCCTGGGAAAGAAATGTCACTTCTTTTGGACCCAAAACTGCAGCAAGTTCTTCAAGGGCACTGATGGATGATTTAGCAAATTTTGTGTCTGCATGATATTTATGCTCAGAATTTTGTGCTCTTATTAGCCTAACAGGTGCAGTTTTAACATGTCTTTTTCCTTCTGTGCTCAAAGATCTGCTTGGAAGTAATCTTAAGTAAACACCTGATCTGGAAAGATTGTAACCATAGTTTTTTAATTCTTCAACCAAGTCATCTAATATTTTTACAGTTCGAACAATTTCAGTTCTTCTCCTATCATCAGAAGCAGAACCTTTCAGAGCAATATCTACAATCGTTTTAATTAAACTGTCCTTATCACAGGCTAGCGGTCGACCTTTTGATACTGCATTTTTAAGACCAAACAACTTTTTTCTAATATCCGGATCAAAAGCTTCTTTGCTTTTTTTCTTTTCAGCCTGGTTGCTGTTCAGTGGCTTTTTGACGAAGTACAAGATCTCGGTTTTTTTCTATCAAAAGTTTTTGTTTTTGTCTTAATATATGGTGGTCCTCTTGTGACAACAAGTTGCAGTTTCTTTTTTCAGTAAAATATGCGATATCTTTTTGCAAAATAAAAATTTCATTCCTTAACTGATCTTGTTTTGGCGCAGGTCTTTTTAAAACTTTTAACGAATTGGAGTTTTCTTGAAAGCCTTTTTCACTGTCTTCACTATTTGTAATTGATGGGGTTGCATCAGTCAATTCATCAAAACTGATTTTAAATTCAATCACAAGCTTTTTTGGTGTATAGTTTTGTAATTTTGTCCAGTAAAACAAAATACCAACTTTATTTCGAAGTTCAATTTGCTTTAGTTCTTTCAATTTTTTTTCAACTTCTACATTTATATCGAGTAATGTATTGCTTTTTGCTTTGATCTCAGACCAGATTTTATTTGTTTCTTCTTGAGACTTTTGCTTTGGTTTGTTTGTAAATGCTTTTAAACATCCTTCGTAAATAGATTTGTAAAGTTGTTCCTTTTTACTAGACATTTTTATTCTATAACAATAACGACAATAAATTTATTTTCCTAACAACCATTAATTAAAAACAAGCACATTATGAATTACTGTTAACAATAGCATTATTAATACTAAAATTCGTTAACAATCTAGCTAACTTATTGAATAATTAAAATATAAATATAAAATAATAACGTAATAATAAAATAATAAAGTAATTAGACCAATAATTTGCAATAGAGTGACACAAAATATTAAAAGTAATATTAATAATAACATTAAAAATAGAATAATATCGTTTATGCATTATATTTGAAGACCTAATTTTAAGCGAAAATAACACTTAACTTTTTAGTTTAATAATATAAATAGTGTTAAAAAAATAAAATATGATTTTTGATAGTAATTTAAATCATTTTTAGATACTTGCCCACTATCTAGCTCTATGTTCGTAGGATTAGATTTTCTTTTTATGCGTACAATTTCCACAAAAATAATTTTGTAAAAAGGAAATATAAATTAATTAAATCCAATCATTTAACAAAAACAAAAATTTGTGTTAAATGAAGTTAAACAAAAAACGCTCGCTATTCGTGAAGTCGTTGCATATAATTTTTCTCGAAATCAGTATTATATATAAATACCTCCGAGTTTGCATTATAAACTAATTTAATTACGCATGATAAACAATTTAATTTAAAATGTTTTTTGTCACGTCACACTGAGGCAAACCACCCCCCTCCCCCATGTGACATTTAGTGACACTTTCTAATACTCCCTCCCCCCCCCTCCTAAGACTGTCATGTATTATTTGAACAGCCCCTCATACTTAAACAAGAACTATAATAAAATAAGTAAAAAATAATAAAAATAAATATTTAAAATAAAATATTAAAAATAAAATTATAATAAACTATAATAAAAATTAAAAAAATAAGTCAAAAAGTAGAAAGTAAAAATTAAAAAGTAAAGTTAAGCATAACCTTTTAGAAATGATGGAGTAACTTTAAGAACAGATTCTTGAACCTAAGGATGAGACCTAATTTTAGGGTGTTCTAAAAGGAGTTCCAAGAAAGGATACTATGGTATGTAATGGAATTAATTCCATGTTAAATTGTCTGTTTTAGTGAGAGAGTGAAATTGTTACAAGTGACTGATCATAGGTTGTGTCCACATGTTGTTCTATTATTAAAGCAGTTGTGAAATATAATAGGAAGTACACCATGTTGTTGATCACAGACAAATGAACAATTTAAGAACTGAATTAAGTCATAGAAACGAAGAATTTTGGATGTTAGATAAAGGACGTCAGTAGGAAAATTTCTCGGACAAAAATTAATAATTCGTACCGCTCTATTTTGAATTGAAACAACTCTAGAGAGACATACGGTTTTTGATTCTCCCCAAACTTGACATGCGTATCGTAAATGTGAACCAAAATTGAGTGATGTATAGAGAGCAATGTTTCAAAGTTAACGTAATGTCGAACTTTTTGCTAACATGCCGTTGAAACAGCTTAACTTCATAGAAAGGTCGGATATGTGTGTTTTGAATGAAAGTTTTTTATCTAACACAACACTATGATAAGTTATGTTACTAGACAAATACATTTTTTGACCACTTAATCGAAAGTTTAAGTATTTTGGAATCCATTTATAGTTACAAACTGTTGACGACAGAAAGATAAGATTTGAACCACTGCAAGGGTATGCTACGTACACCATATTAGTAAAGCTTTGAGAGAAGAATTTCATGGTGTCAAAAAATTGTTGCCTTAAAAAAATATAAAGATTTATAACACGTTAAGAAGGATATAAGAAACCTTCCGAATAATAATAAAAGACAAAAACCAAGCATATAAAAATAAAACCAAGCTAAGCAAAGAATATAAGATGATATAGCTAAAAAATTCCTTTATGATAGTAGTAATATTCAAACCAGCCAATAAATAATATATTAAAAATATTGGAATAAGACAAAAAAAATATTGGAATAAGACAAAACAAATGTTGGAATAAGAAAAAATAAATATTGGAATAAGACAAAATAAATATTGTAAAAAGACTAGATAAATTTTGGTTTAATGGGTGGTTAACAAAAAATTTTTCGGGTAGTATTACAATGACAATAAGGCATAATTTACAAATGATTTTAAAATTGGGAAAAATATAGTTAAGATGTAAAGTTTTCTCAACGGTCCGAGTTAAAGTAACTTTGACGCCATAACAAAATCGAATTTTTAAAAAGTAGAGTTTTCTCTACGTTTGTATCTCTAAAAGCGATACAAAAAAGAAAAAAAGTAATAGATCAACAAATAAGTAAGACACAATCAAATGGAAGTCTCAAAAGAGCAAAGCGCTTTACAAAAAATATTTTAGGAATAAACTAAATCTACAATAAAAGAAAATCAGGCAATATTTGTTAAAATGGGTACATATTAAATAGAATTTTTTTTTATTTTTTTTTATTTTTGTTCTTTTTTACATTATTTAATACAATATTTAAAAATAGATCAATAAGAAAAATTACATGCAAAGAAATCGTTAAAAAATAAAGAATAAAGATAAAGAACGCGGATACTCAAAGAAGACCATACAGGTCTTGTCACCGAGAACCGCTGTTAAAGAGCTTTCAACTCATATTAGATAAAAAAAATAAATAAATAAATAAATACAAAATTTAAACTTCTCTTTAGTTATTGTCTTTATGGCTTGAATTAAAATACTAATTCTTCTGAATTGCATGACTCAAGCAAAAATAACACTTTCATCATATTTTTAACAAACGAATACGTCTCGCATCTAACTTGCATCTATACGATCACTGAATCTTGTTACTCAAATGTATCTTACAATTACACTAATCTTAATTGCTAACTAATTAAGAAATAATATGAACATGACTGCACTAGATACATCAAATTGCACTTCAAGGTTTTCCAAAAGATTGTGTTAAAGAGTTTAGAAAGCTAAATGATGGTGTCTCTTTGTGTGAAGCCAAAATTATTAAATGTTGGTGCGTTTACGTTTACGTTTCCACCAACAAAACTGCTAAACCACTGTCAATGGATGGTTAACTTTCAGAAGTGTCATACATACAATATTTGCAGATACATCCATTCACATTAATCGATTTTTTTTTTTTTTTTTTTAATAGTATATATATATAGTTTTTTTAATTTTTTTTTATTACAAAATTAAATTTAATGTTAAAAGTATATACCGTTGTAAGAAAAATTATTTACAAATATTACGAATTAAAATAAAAATTAAAGTAAACATGTAAATAATAATAGACTGAATGAATACCCGTACGAAAACTTCCCATGGGAATTTTAGAAAAAAAACCCATGGAAAAACCATGGGTATTTGGAACACGTTCCCATGAAAAAACCATGAGTTTTCCATGGAAAAACCATGAGTTTTCCATGGAAAAACCATGAGTTTTCCATGGAAAAACCATGAGTTTTTCATGGAAAAACCATGAGTTTTCCATAAAAAAACCATGAGTTTTCCATGAAAAAACCATGAGTTTTTCATGGATAAACCATGATTTTTCATGGGAAACACATGAATTTCCCATGAAAAATCTTTAAGTTTTTCATGGAAAAGAGTTGCAAATACCATGGATATTGGTTTTCCATCCATGGAAAAACCATAGAATTTCCATAGGTATTAGGAACACCTTTCCAAGGAAAACTTATGGATTTTTCATGGTAAAAAAGCATGATTTGTTTTCAAGTTTTTTTATCTAATGTTATTTGAATTGTCATATTAAATTATAAAAGCAAATTTTATCCCACTATTATTGAGTTCTCTTAATCTATGAGATCGCTTTCTCCAAATAAAATCAATAAATAAAATAAAATTTAAATCTTGTTAAATCCTACAAATCTTTGAAAAATAATAGCTATAATGCACCTAAAACATTAAAACTTGACTTCCCCACAATATTTAATGCATGCATATGTATAACATACTGAAAATAAATAAAACAAAAAATTACAAGTAATATAATACTATAAGTGATATACATAGTGATAAACAATTGAAATATATCAAGAAAACAATTTTTACAGAAAATAAAACAATTTACATGTTTATTATTTTATATTAACTATTTGATAAAAATAGTATATATAAATTTGATAATAACTTCAGGTTTTAACAAGTTAAAAAGAACCATCAATACAACATATTTAATTCAAAAAAACATCAAGCCCATTTATAAATGCGTCTGTACTGTATCTTTAGAAACAGGTAGATGTTAAACAAAGTACCATTCACATATTAATATTCATTTTTTTTCACCCTAGTTAGTCTCATTCTCCATTTCACCAATCTAGACAATACATCATACAAATATTATATACATTCTAACTAGTTTTCTTTATTTACTAATTCATTTTACTTATAATTATTATCTATTATAACTTACTTTATAATTAGGCATTATACACAATTATGAATGTTGCCAAATGTTAGGTAACATTTATATAGAAAAAAGTAGCAATAAATATATCATTATTTATAAATACAAATTATTAGATTGTTACCTCTTTTTTGCCTAAGCTATCTGCATTATGTACAACATCGTTTATATTTCCAGTCAAACATTCCTGCCTATAATGTAACTTTCCCAGTAAGCACAAAGACGTTTAAAAGACGTTTTAAAGATGTCTTTAAGGAGGTCTAAAAAGCGCACTTGTAGACGTTTAGATCATAAGGCTAAAAGACGTCCAAATAAAAACGTCTTTTTAAAAACGCGTTTTAGACGTATTTTAGACGTTTATTTTAGGATGAATTTAAGTACATGACGTAACATTTTCGCGTAGTATGTGGTATATATTCATTGTTTTTATACGTCATATATTGTTATAATTTCGTATATACAAATTATACATAGGAACCAGCAATCTTAATAATATAGCTATCACCACTAACGGTTAATGATGCAAAGATGAAAATAATAAATAACAATAACAATTATATATCAAAACAGTATTTAAAACATTTATAACTTACCTTTAGTTATTATAAAATTTTTCTTAAACGTTGTTAGCTAATTTTTTACACCATACTTGACTTATTATATGGCTTGTGGGTGTATAAAAACTAAAAATACTGATATTTATTTTATATATTATTCTTGCCATTTTCACTTATTATCATGATCAGTCAACTATCAATTAAAAAAGCAAAATAATTATTAATAAAAAAAAGATATATTAATATTATAGCAATTATTTTAGTGATTCCTGTGACAACAATTTTAGCAATTGTGTAAAAAAGTAATTTAATTTAAAGTAATTTACACTTAAAACTTGAACAAATTATTGAAAATAATAAAAACTATGTTTTTACTTTGAATATACGACATCTACTTAACGCGTAATGACAAAGCCGTCAAAAAGAAGTCATAATGACATATTTATAAACAGGTCTCAATAAAGACGTCTTTTAGCCTTGATCTAGACGTCTTTTAATGCGTCTTTTAGACTATTTATTATGCGTCTTTTAAACGTCTTTTTAAACTTTAAAAAGACGTCATTTTAAAAACTTTTTTATAAATGACGTCTAGAAGATGTCTTAAAAATTGACGTCTTATAGACGTCTTTTTATCTTTTAAAAAGACGCCTTTTGAACGTCATTTTAAATACGCATTCATATAAGACGTCTAAAAGATGTCTTTAAAACGTCTACTAAAGTGCGTCTTTACCTAGACTAGAATTAGTCGTCTATAATGCTAATATTAAAATAAAAATATCAAAAATAAAAATAATTGTATTATAATAAATAATAGTGTATTATTTATAAACATTGCTTTTATATGCTTATATTTAATTATGAAGTAAAATCTTGTGCATTAAGTAAATTCCCTTAGTGATACTTATAAAATATTACCACAGTTTTCCTTCTCCAACTAAGTGGTTCTTGGAACATCCTTACAAGTTGAATCCCAAAGATTACGTTTATATCTTTTCTGGTTTAAACTCAATTCACCATTTTATTTTGACAGCTTTTGAACTTTTTTTAAAAATATTAAATGCATATAAAAACTGACGATGTTATAAACAATATAAACGATGAACAACATTATTTATATTGACAGTCAAACCTGTTGGCTTATAATGTAGTAATTTAAATAAAATAATAAAGTAAATATAAAAGAATTTATAAACATTATTTATATTACATTATTTACATATTCTAATAATTCTAAAGAAAAAACAACAACAAAAAGACAAAAACAACTTAACAGAACTAAAATTGAATAAAACATTTATCATAAAAAAATGTTTTTAATACTTAATGAACATTTACGATACAATAAACTTCAAGCATCTTTATTTAATCTAAGGCTATTATAAAAAAAATAAAAAAGATCATACTAGTTATCTTTTGTACATTAGTTATCTAATCTTATCTAATATACTGCTTGTATATTAATATTTTAGATAAGTTTCTTTAATATGTTCGATAAGTTTTATAATAATAATTATACTAGTTTGAAAGTACATTAAATTACATTATGTACATTAATACACTAGTTATTCAATGTAGATTAAAACTAAACATTTATTTGTTGTAAACCAAATAATAATTATTTGGCAAATAATTTGCCAAGTAGGCATTAAAATTCAAACTGGTTTACTTGACATACTTGCTATACTATTGCAAGTTATGCAAAGTAAGCAAAGCTACTGGAAACAGTTAAAATAAGTATATGCATAAATGATATATAATTAAATATAATTAAAAATAATCCATTTTATAATGCATTATAATATGATAAATATATCTAGTTGTTTATGCCTGTATGTTTAGTTTAAATCATATAAATGTAATGCATTATAAAAAACATATAATTCATAGTCTTATTAAACACAGAAAAACAGAAGAATGCAGTAAGTATTGTTTTCTAAAGTTAAAAATAATCATAACTCTACGAGCTATGACGCCATCTTTAAAAGCGCATTTGTAACAATCATGGCGCAGCTTAAGCTATGAAAAAAAAAAACATGGTTCACCCATGGAAATTCCATGGGATTTCAATTTTCATGAAATTTACCCATGGAAATTCCATGGAATTCCCGTTTTCCATGGGAAAACCATGGTTTACTCATGGAATTCTATGGGTTTTCCATGGAATATTTCCGTAAGGGTACATATATACATAATCACAAATATAAGCAATTGCATTCAATGCATTGTGTCGTTAGGTAGTTAACTTATTACTTGTGACATTTTATAATCAAAAACTGCTGCAATGAGTCAATACCAAGATGTTTTGAAATGTATTTTCAGGCCGAGGGGGTCACTAGAGTCAAGGAGGCTACTCATTTTTTGTGTTTTAATTTTAATTTTTGTTCTTAATTGTGGTACAACTGTCAACTCTTCAACTCCGAAACACAAGCCTCGAAAAGCAAGGCTTTTCAAGGCTTGTGCGTTGAGAAACTAAGTTGAGCGCGGTACTTCCAGGGATATGTGTAGTGGTAATAGCTCGCTTATAAGCCAGCGCTATTACTACTACACCACTACCACTTTTAAATTAAAGACTACTGAACCATCGAACCCAAAGTTTGATTATCTTATAAAGTAAACAAAAAATGAAAAAGTGTGGGCTAATCCCTGTATTCTTCAAATAATTCAATATTTAGTAACTTACAACTGGTTCTATGCTTCCAACTGGTTCTATGCTTCCACAAGCTGTTGTAGTATGGTTAATGTTTTTTTCCTTAAACAGCTAAAATTAACTATGAGAACTAAATCTTAACAAAATCTGTATACTATATATCATACATAATATAAAAAATACATTTTGTGATGTTTTAAATCAATGAAAATAATTATTATAAATCTTACGCTTTTGAGTAAAGATCATGTTTTTGCTTGCTCTGCCGCAAGATTATCAACTTATTTTGTCATACTCAAGATAGTATTATTCAAATTTTCTAGAAAGTTTACAAGTTTAAGTTCTGGACCAACATTTTCACCATATTCCTAAAACAAATGAAATTTAAATAAAACTTATATTAAATTAGAGTAATTTATTTTATGCCATTTAACACCTACTTATGACATTATCTAAAACTACAGCTTTCTCGCTATCAAATCATCAGGAATTTCCTCAATATGTGAATCTGTCTTTCTTCTCTTAATAAGCATTTGATCATAAATCTCTGCAGAACTATGTGTCGGTGTTGCTACATATGTATAAATCTGAAAGAAAAAAAATGTATATATAAATAGTGACCTGGATAGAACTTTAACTTTAATCGCTGTCAGTAATCACACCTGCTTATTAGGAAGCTGCAGACTTTTTTAATCGTTAAGGCAACTTAGGCCATGCACACTCATTTCTTGCAACTATTCTTCAAGGCGTTCCTTTTTCAAATTAATAAAGTTTTCATCTCCAATGGCCACAATTTTTGATTCATAAAATTGATTGTTATATTTTACTTGTACGGATCTACCAGGTTTAATTACAGATCCAGTTGAAATAATATTTAAGTTGCTTGAAATAATAGAATATTGTTGTTCTTTATCAAAAAATAGCAATAACTTATTATTATAGTTTACTAGCTGCCTATTGCTTGCTACCATTCGCCTCCATTAATAATACGTTAAATAGAATTTAAAACTACAGGCACGACAATTTATTATAAGTTTAGCATTTGTATTAGCCTTTAATAATATGAAAAAGTCTGTTTAATATAAAATATTACAAATATTTGTTAAAAAAGTTATATTTATTTAACAATGTTCAAAAACTTAGTCATGCTCAAACTCAGATAAATAATTAATGACATAAACCATATCACAATTTTCTAAAACTATGCAATTATTTTTTGTATTTTTAGACTTAATATTTTTGGTTTCTAATGACTTTCCATTATATACTTTAATGTGAGCAGTATGGTTAAATGTTGATTCATAAAAATCACTAAAGTAAGTACCATTAATAAGTTCATTTACAGCTGCGAACCAATATATACCATCAAAATAAAAAAAAACTACACATAA